>JABFEV010000613.1:0-20442 GCA_013618395.1 Fusarium domesticum | reverse complement strand
TTAAGGCACCCCTATTATTAACAACCGGCTTAACCCCTTACAGCTAGCTTCTATTTAAGCTTTATAATTAAGTCTTAATTAAGAGGGGAGTCTCCTTAAATATCGGCAACTTTTATACTGTCGGCGGTTCGTTTAGCTATTTAGTTTGGTATTGCTAAGGTTAGTAGTCTAGCGTTAATATCTATCTTATTAGAATTTTTACCAGGCGCGTCTTAGCTTGCGGTACTTTGCTGCCTTTAGCTGTGCCCGCGACTGCTGCATAAGTAAACTATTAGCAAGAATTAAGTAATTCCGGCCTAATAGAAACGCTCCTAGTATTAAGATTAATTTTAGATAGCTTGTCATAGCAGTACTAGGGGTTACTTTAATTCGCGCGAGGTTGTTAAAAAATTATAAAGCACATTATTACTAACTATAGCTAATTTTTACACCTTATTATTATACTAAAATTAAACTTTAGACATAATATTATTAAGGGCAAGATTGCGGGGCTGGACGTTAATCTCTAAATTCTCAATCCCAACACCTACACTTTTCCAGTGCCTTCTACGTGCGAGGGGTCTTCCATAGACTTGCTATCTTGGGTTAAGGAGGGCACCGAATCGTGGTTTCTTTCCTTGACATAATCAGCGACCTGAGATTTATCCCCGTCGAAGAGAGCAGCGAGCTCCTCAAGCGTTGGGCCCTGAGTCTCGGGAAAGAAGAAATAGACAACCAGAAAGACAATAACAACCCATACACAATAGTAGATGTAGAATTTCCAGCCAATAGAATCCAGGCCAACTGGGTTGACATAATTGCCAAAGATCTGAGCAACGTAGACGACGAGAAGAACGAGTGACCAAGCTTTCGAACGGATGGAGTAGGGGCATATTTCCAGCGGATAGATGACGAGCAAGTTCATCCATGCAATCGAGTAGAAAGTCTGGAATAGAAAGATGCATGCAATAACAATGCGGCCACCGGTGATGGAACCCGCCTCAACATACTGTTGAGATGCGATGGTCCAGGCGATGAATATAATGCAAACACCGCCAGATCCGACGAGGAAAAAGGTACGGCGTTTAAACTTGTTAATCAGGACAGTGACGCCGATGGACACAATATACGACCATAGAGTCGACATACCGTTGACAAGGGTGCTCTGGAAAACCGAGGTGAGGCCGGTGTCCTTCAGGATCTGAGGTAGATAATTCGATACAAGTAGATTGCCACTCGACTGCGAGAAGGTGGCCACGCAGATGCAGATACCGATTCTCTTCCAATTGGGAACCGAGCTGAAGAGATCACGCCAGGTTTGGTTCTCTTCGAGGTCTCGTCTTATTCCTTCTTTGATCTCTTGGAACTCAGCAGCGACCAATTCAGAGTTGGGATCCCCGTTAGCATGCCACTTAATGAGAGAAGCATGAGCTTCTTCATGTCGGCCTTGGGCTACCAGCCAACGGGGGCTCTCCGGGCTGAACCAGATGATGATGACTTGATAGACAGAGGGTGCCATCTGCAGCAGCGTAGGAATCTTCCACTGCCAGTCGTTGTCGATACTCCTAACACCAAAGGTGACCCAGGCTCCGATGACATACCCGAGGTATACAGAGGTATTGTAAAAGGTTGTAACGACTTCACGCTCTTTGGGGTGGCTCATCTCAGTCAGGAGTACGGGAGCACCAAGCTGAACCAAGGTGACACCTGCACCGAGGACTATCTTGCCTCCGATAAAGGTTGACAGGTTTGAGGAGAAATTCTGAATCAAGGCACCGATTATAATCACAATGGCTCCAAGTGTAGTCGGTATCCGGCGGCCGTATTTATCGCAAAGCCACGGTAAGCAGACAAGAGGAATCACTCCTCCGATGCCAGTTGCCGCGCCGAAGAAGCCGAGTAAGGAGCCAGTGGGATGTCCGAACTTGTCTTGCCATCTGTCCAGAAGCTGCATGGCATTTGTCATGGACTAGAAAAAGTAGCAAATGTTAGCGAAGCGGACTTGTATGGGCTGCAGACTGCGGTGTAGGTGAGATCAGCAATCCCCGGCGGGGATTGGAGAGCATAGGAAGAACTTACACCGTCGAAGCCAGACGCGAAACTCGACAAGGCCGAAGCGGATAAGAGAAAGTACAGCAGGATGCCATTCTTTCGTTTATAGAAGGGTGGCGCGCTTGCAGTGTCAAGCCGTCTAGGCCCTACATGCTTGTTGGTGCTGGCGACACTGGGAGCCATTGAGTTGAATGAGAACCAGAATGTTATTGATTGGAACGGCGTTGAATTTGGCTGTCTTGAGAATCCAAGTGAAAGATTTGAGCAAGATTAAGGGTTATAATTGGTTTGGCGAACGGCATTGGTTATATAGTCGCATAAGTGATCCAGACATTGCGAGCTTTTCTGGGGATCCTGGGGTCAAGACCGATTCGGCAACGAATGAAAAACTAAGCAAACGCTAGTTCATGCTCTCCCCGGATCATTCAGGTCTTGTTGGTAGCCAATTATGGCCTTGTTTGTTCCGCTCTGTGTAGTTGGCTCGGAGAATCTCTGAGCTGGGTCACAGATCTCGGCGAAACTTACACAGGAAGATTCAACTGATGATCCACCTGTGGAAACCTATGTGCCAACTTGTAGGGGCGATATGAGCCTGTTTAAAAGTGGTTAGTGACCTAGTTAAGTGAGATGACCCAAAGATCATTCGACAATGTGTCTAGTTTTTCTTTCAGATTTCCCCCACATGTTATTATCCCAAAGATCTCACCTCGTACAAAACCCCGAGCTCGTACATACAACTTTGGCCAGTTTCTCCGAGTCCTTGACACAACAACACTGTGGAGTAGAGCCTCCCAGGATGGCAAATAATGCTACTACTCGACCGGTGAGCAATACCAGGGCGTGCGACTCGTGCAAGGTTAGCAAAATCAAGGTATGTGGACATCAAATACTGGCATTAAAGATCTATTCTTGTATGGATTGCGTCAGTCTCTATCCAGCCTCCGTTGGAAAAGAAGAAAAAAACTAACGGGGTAAACCTGGAGTAGTGTGACTTTTCTTTGAGCGGTGGAGGCAAGGAATGCTCCAACTGTCGGAAGCGAAGAGCTTGTTGCACCTTTGAGAAGCCTGTTAAGAAAAGGGGACCGCAGCCCCAGGGGTCGTCTCGCTCATCTACAACGCATATTGCCACGAGCCCCGAACCTATGGGACAAGAGTCGGAACTAACTCATGAGCTCCGGAACGAATCGTCAGTACCCCAGACTTCAAGGATAAGGTCACAAGCGGACCACGTAGAGCATCTATCTCCATCATCAGCAAACAATGTGCTCAGTTCGGGGTCCCCCGGGAATCTTTCCTCTTGGGCATCTCCGGCCTCCTTGACAGGTTCCCTGTGTGAAGATGTTCGGCAGAGACTACAGCAAGTGCTGGCGCAAGATGACGGCAGTACGGCAAGGGACGCCATGCAAGAATGCATAGACTTGTACCTTCGTTACCTATACCCAGCTACACCTCTCTTGGATGAGAATTCCATCCGAGCAACTGCCGCGTTTGCTTTCCCCTCCACCGGGCCTCTGCTGGCAGTTGACAGTATACACATAGCCGTAGGGTCTTCAACCCCTGTCACAGTCCCGTCTTCAATCGCTTCTGTTGCCTCGGAACAGGCGTGTTCCTTGTCAAGACCTGGACAAGCGGTTCAGAGTTGGCGATATGCGCGCTCCTTGTCATTGCTGTGCGCTGTCTGCGCATTTGCTTGCTCCGTTGTACCGGAGCATCTCTTCTCGGCGAGACGACCTGTGGCAGGTCGTTTCCTTGGTGCTTCGAGAGACTTTTTATCTCTTTGCCACGACTATGATATTGAACAGCCAGAAGCCAGCTCCATCATCATTCGCTATCTTCATTCGCTGTGTAATCACGCTGCAGGCAATGCACGGGTCTCGTGGCATGGCATGGGCGAGGCGCTGAGACTGGCACAAGAGATGAGATTGTATGATGAAGCATCACTAGCAGGATTGGACCTAGCCGAGGCGCAGCTTCGCCGTGCCGTCTACTGGCAGTTGTATGCGGGTGATCGATCGGCTGCCATCCTGAACGATCGCCCATTTACTTTTCACGATCTGCTACTGGACGCCCCAGCGACCACTCGTCAACTGACACCTGACGATATGCATCTACGCGACCTTGGCCGAGAACACAATACGACCGAGTTCCTGCAATGCCTTAACAATGGCTTCAACCTCAGTTCGCGACTCTTTGGTACAGCGTCAACACTCATAATGGATCTACGCATGCTCCGAGACTTTTCGGAGCGCTCATCATCGGGCTCGGCCGACCTTGTCAAGGGCCAAAGTGCAGCAGTAATCGACTCCCTCATCGCCTTTCGATACGTGTTGGACGATATGCCCGATTGGCTCCAATGCCCCTGGCAACTCGACACACATTGCAGCTCCCAAGTCGCTGAATATCACCGCGGGTGTTTTTGGATTCAGCACGTTAATTTGAAAGCCACATTCCATTGCCTGCGCATGATCATTGTGCAGATAGCTTCACAATTGGGCTTGACTAGTGTTCTTGGCTATAGTAAAGACCCTCGACTTGTGGCCATGGAGCAGGCCGAGATCGCACGAGACTTCCTGGAATGCATAGAGAAGGCCCCCTTTGAAGCACTTCAACTCAATGGGGAGTCGTGTGTCGAGAAGATTAGGCAGGTTGGGGCAGTATTGCTCCGTCTGTCTCATGACTCGGACAATCAACCAGTGGCGTTACGCGCAGGTGCTGATTTCCAAGTCTTGTTAAATATCCTCGCTAGGCTAGACTCCAAGGCTTCAGATTCACTGAGCCAAGAGGTCCACCTTACGTGGTCTTGACCACTCGAGTACTCAATATGAGGGCATGAGACCACCCATCCATTCAAGAGAACATTGTATCACTGAGTTTGTGTTTCACCGATCGGGGAAACCCACTCGGCGAAACTTGACCTGTCTACTCCGTTTAATCAAGGGTTATGCCGGAAATGGTCATATCCCTCAGCTCAAGCTTCTAGAGATCGGCATGGGCGGCTGGGATCAGGTTGCAATTTGCATCTGGCCTACTTCGTACCTCGCCGGGTACTTCATAACAAGAGCTTTACCCTGCCGTGAGAACTTATTGTTTCCTTTCATAACACCTCAGTCCTCTGTAAGCCACAAAATCCAAGCTCGGGCAAGGCATTATGGTTCCCTCAGTTGTCTCCGAAAGTCATGGCAAAGACCGCGAGTTCTTTGCCATTGATTACCAGAACCCTGCAATTCCCGGATTCGCGCCAGATCCATCCGTTGTTTTAGTAAACGGCACTTACTTTCTTGTCACTTCATCCTTTCACCTTTTTCCAGGCATTCCCATATATGCGTCTACAGACCTGAAGCAATGGACGCACATCGGTATGCTTGGCCCTCGAGCAAAGCCTTGATTAGAGACAATTTAACTAACAATTGTTCAGGCAACGCAATCACTCGCAAAAGCCAAGTTGACCTAACCAATACCATCACAAAGGCCGTGCCCCTGCACGATGGCCATACCATGATCGGCGCTGGCGGTCTTTTTGCACCCACCATCCGCTACCACAACGGCACCTTCTTCATAATCTGTACAAACGTCATGTGCGAGGGTGCTGAATTCGATGCGAGTAACTTCTACATAACAACCGATGACATCTGGGCTGGTAAATGGAGCGAGCCCATTGAAGTCGAACTCTACGGCATCGACCCAAGTCTTTACATCGATACAGATGGGCGCGCATACGTACAAGGATCATGGCGATTTGACCGTACCACACAGCCTACGAGTACAATCAAGCAATGGGAGATTGATCTTGCCACGGGAAAGAGGATAGGCGAGATTCGCGAGATCTGGTCTGGATTTTCCTCCATCTATACCGAAGGGCCTCATATCTATCTCAAAGATGGTTGGTACTACCTTCTTGTCGCCGAGGGCGGTACATTTGAGCACCATCACTTATCCATGGCTCGATCTCGCGACATCTGGGGCCCATACGAGTCATGCCCTCACAATCCTGTCCTGACGGCCGAGGGCAAAGATGAGATAGTGCAGGATGCTGGCCACGGCGAACTGTTCCAAGCTCTCGACGGGCAATGGTGGGCGGCGGTCCTGGGTGTACGCAAGAATGGCGACGGCACGCGCTACCCACTTGGACGAGAAACCTTTCTGACGCCAGTAGAGTGGCCAGTGGGCGAGTGGCCAATCATCAAACATCCAGCCCCAGGCCACTTCAGACGATTCTCATCAACGCCCTCGGTGAAGCGTCCAAGCAGTCTGACATGTCAGGTAAACCCTAGGGTTTCTGATTGCTTCATTCGCCATCCGGTAGCCGAGGACTATCGATGGCCGGAATCCTCTCAGGCTCATCAGTCACTCTTTTTGCGCGCGAGCGTGGCTGATTTGACGGTACCCATCGGAACCACTACATTCGTCGGCAAGCGGCAGCGACTCCTGGTCGACTCTTCAGCTTCAACAGAGTTGATACTTGATGATACAACGGCTGCACAGTGTTCGGAGAAGTCTGTCAGAGCTGGTCTGGCCATTTACAAGGATGATTTTCGCCATGTAGCAATCAGCTACGACTTTGCAACGTCCCGCATCATTCTGAGTGTACGAAATAAGTCGCCCGAAGACAAAATCATCGCTGAACTGCCAGTGGAAAGACATATCCAAAGCATTGGCTTTAGATTCAAGTCAAGCCTTGACACATATCTGTTTGAATGTCGCAAGGGGGAAATGAAATGGCAAGTCGTTGGAACTGTAGACATGAGAGAATTAACTGCTCGAGATTTTACAGGAACAGTCGCCGGAGTTTATGCTTGCCACCAAGGTGAGACGGTATTAGATAGAGAATGGGTAGCATTTCGGGATCTACAAATAGAAGAGTATGCCTGAGTAGCTTAGATTAGAAACCATCGCCAATGAGATTAACTACCAGATAAAACATAAACAAATAACGGATGTGATAAGCTTGTAAATCATCCTGCGTATCGCTCGTTCTCAGCTACCGGTAGTAGTCACTGCATTTCTTGACTTCAAGATAAGCCAGGAAATAATAGCAAACCCATTATAGCAAGGTCAAGCCAGCACCGTTTGACTAGACCCATTAGAGGACAGGAACCTTGGATGACTGGTATATATACTCTTTGGTGATTACCTCTATCACAATTGGTGTGGCGGTAAAGTTTTGCAACACGTATCACCAAGAGATAACGCTTTAGTTAACGAGTTCTTCGCATCCGCCAGAGTTCATTCTATATTGTCTATGTCGTTGACGCAATTGACCCAGACGAGAATAACAAGGACAACACCAGAACTATCGGCTTGAGTCTAACTTCTGTGGGTGGTCCATCCATTGACGAGACCACCATTCAAGTGTCGTGGGAGACATCAGCCTTTATGAAAACTCGGTTCCAAGCCCGGTCGTTTGAAGATATATGAAGTTATCAAGTTCCCATCTCTTCATAGACGGATTGTGTCTCAAGGTTTGGTTGATATGTGACCGGTTTATTTAGTTTTACGACTCTGAAATTTGAGCTGATAAGTCTTGAATACATTTTGGAGTGTTGAATATGCCTTGGAATCTAGATCCTTTCTCTCATTAAACTAGAGTCGTACCAATATTGAAAACCCATAGCGTAGCGAGTAATTACAAAATGGTTCTTCATAGTTATTGTGTTAGATTAACTGAAATCATCAATCCTTACTCTTCCCCAAAGCCTCCTCGTGATCACTGTTTATACTTTATAGTGCATGCTCTTATATAAATTAATATGTTCTCTCGTTTATTGCAAGCTTTCTCAGAGATAGACAACTCGAATCCATTACACTTGTTACAACACGCTACTCAGACTGCTACAGCTGTATTAATTTCTCCAACCTAGGTGTGCACATTGTCATCCTCCTCAAGCCTTTCAACTCTCTCGCCGTCCAGCGTAGCCCAACTTTGCCGTACCCCGGCCAGCTCATACATTAGGACAACTCGACACACGACTACACCTGAAATGTACCTGCCAATGATGCCAAGAGCATCTTTAATCCCCACAAAAAGCATCCCAGCGAAGACAAGAGTGCCGAAGACCACGTGAATGACTGTTAGGGTAGACTGGAACCATGACGCCACCAGAAAAGACTTGGTCTCCCTAAAGGTATCAATGTGGACATCGTAGCCGTCGGCAGCGCAAGGAATAAATTCCGTTACCATTAAGACTCCCTTCAGTCTCGGCCAGGTGTTCTGTACCCAACTGAGAAAGACTCTAGCCAGGCCAAGGACAGGCTTTCTGGCGTTGGCGGACCTCTGAAAGCTATTTTTGAGCATTTCGACATCTCCCCCTGGGTCGTCGCTGTTGTCGCCTGACGTTTTCCGAATTTTGATTCTCCATCCCTGGAGTCTCAGCCGGAATACAACACCGCCGAAGATATGAAGCAAGAGACCGAGTCCCAACCACAAAACCGGTAAGAAGTCAACATCTGATGCAAAGGAACTGACGGCCCAATGGTTGACTTGCAGCGTGTTGTTTATCACATTACAGCAAGCAGCAGCAACAATGACATATTGCAAAAATGAGACCAGCAGCTTCGTAGACCTTTTAGTCGGACGCCATTGTTTGCGTCTCTTCTTGTCGTAACTTAGGATCCTGGTGGGATCAGAGTACTCGAATGGTCTGCTGAAATATGCCGATGGGGATGCTAAAGCTATCCCAGCAGCTAATAGTGGTCTCCTGCCAACATTGGATAACGTGGCTATTTCGTCATGAGAAGGACCAAGCAGGGCGATAATGGTAGGCATGACACCGAGGAGGACCTGAGCTCCCGTCATGCAGCCTTTCAGAAACTCTGAAGTGTTTTCGAGGATGCATTCGATGAGTGGCTGTGTGAGGACGGTGTATTCGCCGGCACCGCCTAGCCAATTGATATGGGCTTGCTTTTGATTGCCGGTCTTATAGTTGTCATACTCGTCTGAGCAGTTGACCCGCATGATGTAACTATATCGGTCTCCGTACTGTGGGTACCAGTGTTCGAACTGGCTGGCAGATGCTGCAATGGCAAAACCGGCATTTGTGGCCCAGATGAGGACAAAGATGGGAATGATGTGTGGCTTTGAGGCTCGGGAGAACATGATAATGAGGAGTAGCTGGAAGTTAGAATAGTAGGAAGGTTTAGAGAAAGGGGTTATTGACGATTCAGTCAAAAAGCTGTCTGTTGAGACGACAGAGGTTAAACTGGTCTAGAGCTCTGGGTCGAAGATATCAGCGCGCTTTTAAACCTCCCAAAATAATCAGGCTGGCGCCTTGATGCCGGGTTTTTCCCCCTAATTCTCGGATGGCTGAGGCTCCTTGGGTAAAAGTGGTTGAGCTAATGTTGGTATTGAACATTTGCACTTTTATGCATGGTGGAAATAATTATCTGACACCAAGCGGACTAGTTGCGCTCATGTCATCAGCCTGTTTCAGCTCATGCTTGGCGGTCTGTGTGACTCGTTACAATTGATCAATCTTGGGCGGCAAGCAGAGGGCTCACACTTCTCGTTGCATTGGTCCGACCTGGTCTGTTCGTCATCCCGGAGCCTCGTCATATACTTATCTTCTCCTCTACCTTTTCACTCTTTCTTGTAAAATTCATATGTTTTTCCTCGTTACTTCTTTTCCTTGGTGTGACTACTCTCCGCGCTCGCCCCCTCATGGTCGAATAACTTCCAGCTCTCTCTTCAATAAATGGCCTTCCTCTCTTTCAATAATTTGGTATGCGCCGTTAACAGCTCCACCTTTTTGGTATTCGTTAGAGATAGTCTTGTGTAACTATCCACCATGATTCCTACTCCTGGCGAAATGTACGAAATTGGGCTAGATTTAAGGCCTGACCATACGCCATCTCCTCCTCACTGGCACTATCCCTTCGACTGCAGTAAGCCTCCAGTCCAGTCACTGCAGGTGTCATAACCTGACCATGACCAGCATGACAAGTCGCATGACAACGTTGGTAAAACCAATCACATGGGTATACCTCAATTACCTGTTGATCGATTCAATCGACGTGATTGAACTATTACCAGACGTGACATTGTAACATCTTTAGTATTCTATTCATTGCCCTGTTGTACAGCATACAGGAAACCTTGGATTCCTCCCATTTGTAACGTTATCGCAAAACGGATCATCACAGAATTACGCCTGGTTAGCTCAATCGGTAGAGCGTGAGACTCTTAACGAGTTCTTCCCGTCATCTCAAGGCTGCGGGTTCGACCCCCGCATCGGGCTATTCCTATAAACGAGCATGAGCAATCGTGGCGAATCTTTTTTGATGTGTCTAGTGTTTTTAAATCTCGAGTTCTTCTACATAGCCAGATACTTAGACCGTAATAGTAAGTTAGATTATATATTTTACCCTTTCATACAGCAAACATAAAGCCTTCAGTTTAGTTTAACCATGCCAGCAAACCTGATCGTTAGATGTACGTTATAATATTTTGCTAGTAAATAATCTACAAGGCTTAATATTTTCCCTTTATATACTTCCATGATGTTGCGATTGTGTGGGGCGAGCGACCTGCTGAAGGCTTACCGCAAGGGATAGGTTGTTTACGTAAGAAGTAAGGTACACTTAAGCCACTCAGAATTCGCTATTAAAGCCCACTTTGCCTGCGAGGAGAGACACAAAATGCAACATTTAATAGGGCACCTGAAGACTCGTCCGTCCGAGGAACGAATAGAAGCTCGATGAGCTAGGCGGGGCATTTAAGACGTGTGTCTTTCTTTGGCTTAGCTTTCTGCCAAACCTTGGACGAAAGACCTAGGACTTTAAAATCAAGAACGCAAATCTACCCTCATAATATCGGGAACTACCAATTATTGTGAGATAAGCTGTCAAAAGACTCGAGAATTCTTTATTGCGTTAAAGTGCTCAGAGACCAATGCAGTACCTCTCAGCATAACCTACGTTGCCCCCACATTCAGAGTATGGATAGTTTATCAGGCAAAGTAAGGCAAAGCCTCACATGCTTCATGTGAGTGGCCCGCCGAAACTTAACTGGGCTTCCTGCGCTGGCACTTGTGACTCTCTGTGTAACCAACCCCAGGCTATACATAGCATGCTTCAGCGTGGACTTGCTCTCGGGGCTGAGGTTTCGGGAAGAATTTTGATTAATGTGTGTTCAGGCAGGAAATAATAGTCAAACGCTAGGGTGGGGGCCAAGCCAATGTGCGAATGGAGGAGGCGTAGAGTTGTGCACATAGTAAGCGCTTTGGTGCATGTTTTCTCACTTGGCAAACCTCGCATCAACCGGCCAGCCATCCATTCTCTGTCACCTCCAAGGGTACCCTACTTTCAAACGAGGCTATGGTACGTACACTCTCAATAGACGATGTACTTGTTGGGTAGGGCCGCGCAGCTCTGTTATCGGGCTCATTGTTTTCTTTGTTTATTCTTTTTCTCATGTCTGTTTCTCTCTTTTGTACACCACCTTTACGATTGCCGACCAGGGCATCCTTTGATTTTGTTGTCCGTCTGCAGCTCCCCAAATACCATCATCGGGAGCGTACTGATTCCAACTCATCACTGAACTTGGACTTGTACCAACGAGTGAAGTCTACGCAGGTTAGGCATACATGGGGTGTCCACAATGTCGACCCGTCAGGTCGTTCCGTGCTTTATGTGTTCTACTTTTGGTCGCCCAAAACCAGATCTATATGGCTCAGTCAAAACCCACCCCGACCCAGCGTTCAGCCTCATCCATATTGAACGATGCCAATCGAACCGTGCCGGACTATGTGACGCGTTATGGTATGAAATCGACTTGAACTACTCATCGCATGCTTCAGAGTCAATGCGTTTTCATGAAATGTCTTGAGTTGTGTTGGAACAGAAGCTAATAAGCATCGCGTATGGAACAGCACCACTCGTCTGGCTACACTCCGATGACCCGTTCCGGCCCTCAGACCTGCTCGAGCATGTCCGCCACACAACGCCCACGATCAACGAAAACCCTATTCCTGGCCTCCCGGAGCTCACCCTTGATAATCTCCATCTGCTTAACGATATCGATGCGAGCGACGGACAAGTTGTCGCGCTTACCTCCAATGACGATGTTACAACTCTACCTACATGGCTCTTCGGAGAGACCCCGGACGAGATGGGTAGAATCTCTAACGCGATTCCGTGTGTTGTAGTTGTGGTTGAGCGTGGTTCTCGTGATGTCGACGTCTTCTTCTTCTACTTTTATTCATACGACCGAGGCGCAAACATCTCACAGGTACTGGACCCATTGAACAGTCTGGCGGGGGGCATGGCCGACGGTATGCACTATGGGGACCACATAGGTGATTGGTGAGTTTGTTTTCTTCTCCTCCGAACTGTCTCTCAAATGATCAGCTGGACTAATCATCAATCATGCCCCTCAGGGAGCATAACATGGTTCGCTTTCGCGATGGACGGCCTACTGGCATCTACTACAGTCAGCATTCAAGCGGGGCTGCCTATAATTGGAACGACACGGGCCTTTCGTTAAAGGACGAGCGGGTACGTTAACCACGACTATAAGAGTTGACGAGCGCAGTTTGGTATCATATGGGTTGCTAATGCAGCTATCTATAGCCCCTCGTCTTCAGTGCATATGGCTCGCATGCCAATTACGCATCTTCGGGGTAAGTTCATGCATTATCATTATTGATGGAAATGTATATTCTGTACTAACATCCCGCACGCATCATAGTGACCAAATCCATGATAAAGTCTTATTGGATTACTGCGACGCTGGCCAGCTTTGGGACCCAGTCCTCTCGGCGTACTTTTATCACATGGACCCTGATAGTTCCACGCTGACTCGCTTGTTCCTTCCCGGATCTACGGCGTCTTCTGACTCAAATCTTACCTCTTTCTTCTACTTTAGTGGCATCTGGGGTGACACGGAATATTCGAGTGGCGATGCTCGCCAAAAGATAGTTCCTGTTTTTGGCCTGAAGCGATTCGTTTCGGGCCCGCAAGGCCCACTGTGGAAGCAACTTGTTCGAGAGGGACTATTTCCCGACCATCCCGCACCCCAGGAATGGGTGCAGTGGGCTGTCGGGATTTTGATGTCGTGGTACCCGTGTTGTCTACGCGGATGGAGAGTCTTGGTATCTCTGACAGTAGTCATAGTCGCAATCATACTGACAGTGCTCGCGGTTAAGAAGGGTTTCAGGCGGTTTAAGAGAAAGGGATACAGGAGAGTAGACACTGAGATCCCACTGGATGACTTAGACCCGGAACAAATGCAACAATCCAACTAGGACTAGGAGGTCATCTTGACTGAAATCTTATCAACTCTATAGAATGTATTTCTCTTAGCTTAAGTCGTCAATTATTCTTTTAATTCCTCGTTAATTTTATTAATGGGTAGGCTATTATTCACGACCAAAATAATGGCCTGACATCGAAGATATATTATTACAGTCGCTTTGCTAATTGGAAACCTTCTATGTACGTGCCTATGTTGTTGACGCCATGGTCTGTCTAAGTCAGTAACCAGTTTCAAGTCCAGCCAGCAAGAGTTAGAAGGCCATGCACAGTATGGAGTCACATAGAGTGGGTGTGATGGGTTTGGGTAGACTTTATTTGCACGTCAGAGTTCGTCTAGAAATATGGTTCCCTTGGTTGGCGGAGACATAGGCGCGTCACCCCGTCGCAGACTATTCAACACTAAAAGTAGGGAATATCAATCACACCAACAGAGACCCAGTTGTTAGTGTTCTCGAAGTTCATATGTCCACCACAAGCTAGCATTAGCTTTTTGGTGCCCTTGATATCCACAATCTCCATGCCGCGAGAATGAGCGCTGTTCTGCTTGATGCTATACTGTCGCCAACCGTTGACCGAAGCAGAGTCATCGTTGATATAGATGGCATCTCTCTGACCACCACTCATGAGAAGAAGGCCGCTGCCGTCATCTTTGGCAGGGTGGGGAGTCCAAATAATGTAGGGAGCGCTACCTGGGTTCTCGCCGGTGTTGGCACTGATTATGTGGCCTTGCACCTTGTCAAACTCCAGAGGGGAGTCGGCCACCTTGAAGTAGGATGGGCAGCCACCTTCAGGAGCATTGCAAACCTCATAGGCCATGACGAACTTGTCGGTCGATTTAATATGGGCGACGATGGCCATACCAGGACGACGGTTGAAAACCGGATCGGCAACGTCGTTGACCTCCTCAGACCAGTGCTTCAGGTCTGTTGTGGTGATGTGAGCGAGTTTCTGGTTATGCTTTGGGTCCTTCTGGGTCGAATAGTAGAGCACGAGCTTTCCGTCGTACTCCAAGAAGAATGGCTCCCAGACGGCCTTGTCGCCGGTAGTGGTAGTCTCGGGACCCGGAGCGTAAACAGCCTGGCTGGCCAGCTTCCAAGTCTCGCCTTCATCAGAGCTCGTGTAAACGTCCAGCCACGCCTCCTCCAAGTCCTTCTGGACTGACATACCGCCGAGGATGATGGTACCAGCAGGATATTCGCCCATGTCGTTCTCAAGACGGTACAGATGTGGCTGGAAGCGATTTCCCCAGCCATTGATCTGGTCTTCAACCTTGGAGAAGTTGGACCAAGTTGCACCTCCATCTTCAGACTTGTAGAGAGGGAAGGATTGCAATGGTGGCTCCGGACCATAGTTCTCCCAGGTCAAAAGATGCGAGCCATCTTTCAGCTGGAGTGTCCTGGCGTACAGAGTTTGCAGATGGAAGTGACCTGGACCGGGTCGGTACACAACATTGTTGACGAAGTTACTGAAGGGCTCTGGGGACTGTACAGCACGATTGGTCGGGCTTGCATCAACCACGGCGGGAAGAAACACAGCCAGACAGGCCGAAAGAGCGGTGTTCAGCTTCATGTCTTTGGGTTCGAGAAATGAATAACAGATAAGTTGAAGAACTTCTAGAGTAATGTGCTTGTTGGCTCGTTGTTGAACTTCCTCTCATGAAGTTTCCAAGTGCTCCTATTTATATTGATATCAAGACTATATCTTCCCAGCAGGTTTATTGTTCGACCACGGAGAGAAATTATAACCCCCTGTGATTGCCATTATTGTTTCTTGATTTGCGGTTCGGAAGCTCTACACCGTGTTAACGTCCGACTACTGTTTAGCTACCACCCCATATTGTGACGCATGCCGTTGAGAAAAGGATAGAGTAGATCCGTGACCTATTCTGGGGAGTTTTTGCGGGGTATCCGGGGTTCTAAAAGCTGACTTGCACGCTTAATTACTACACAACTACAACCTTGTCGAAATATCGTCACTCTCGTTCTATCGGGTTTTCCCCCGATATTCCGCACGCCTTGATGTTCCGACAATACAAGCAAGCTAAACTATTCATGTTCTTGGCATTTATACGAGATGTAAAGCGAGCCAACCAGAGTCTAGCATTATGAACCGCAAAGCAGAGATGTGCATAGTAATTAAGACGAATCTCTTGAAGATTGCTAAAGCATTTAGCCAAATTCCGGCTGGATAACTTGTTAACAGTCCACAGGTATGCACTAGTTGTCTAAAGCGTCAATCAAATTAATTAGCTCCTCCTTACCCTGGAACACAGCCTCGGTCATCCGTCTGTGACCTACCTTCCACGATCCCGAGACTCCGCGAAGTGGTGCAGAGTAACCTTTTATGTAACCTTTTAGTAACCAGACAGCCATCATGTCTGGATTGGAAGCCCCCGGTCACTGTACATCAGAAAATTCTCAGTCACTACGTTTTCTATTAGTTATAGGTATTGAGATCTCGTATCAATTCTCAACTCCTCACTTTACCCAAGTTCGCCTATTCACTCATCTCATCATAACCTAACTACAATGCGAAGCGCCACTCCCCCAACCCAAGTGCAGTTCAATCACCCCATCAATCATGAGAGAATACCTCTTACCTTCGAAAATGCTGTGAGAAGCATCAAGACCGGGCAGGACCCGACATTAGTAGCCAACCAGCTGCTGACAAGACTCTCGCTAACTGAGCGTCTACATCTGCTTGACGGCGACGAGCCTTTCTACAGCGGCTTACGAGGGATCTTGTGTGACCGATATAATCGCGTTCCCTTTGTCCACGGAGCTGTTCCACGCCTTGGTATACCAGGCATCAGGTTCACGGATGGACCGCGAGGTGTGGTCATGGGCTCATCCACAGCTTTCCCCGTCTCAATGGCACGCGGTGCAACATGGGATACCGAGCTCGAGCGAAGAGTCGGTCATGCGATCGGAATGGAAGCCAAAGCTCAAGGTGCCAACTACTTTGCCGGTGTATGTGTCAACCTTCCACGACATCCCGCATGGGGTAGAATCCAGGAGACGTACGGCGAAGATCCAATCTTATTGGGCGAATTCGGTACTGCTCTTACGCAAGGCGTGCAAAAGCATGCCATGGCCTGTGTCAAGCATTTTGCTCTCAACTCGATGGAGAATGCTCGGTTCCGAGTCGATGTCGACGTGGAAGAGGACGTGCTTCACGAGGTCTATCTTCCTCACTTCAAGCAGATTGTCGAGGCAGGCGTGGCGTCGGTCATGTCTGCATACAACTCAGTGAATGGACATTGGGCTGGCCAAAGTAGGGAGCTACTGACTACTATCCTCCGAGAAGAGTGGGGATTTTCTGGATTTGTTCTTTCAGATTTCATCTTCGGCCTGCGAGATGCATCCCTTTCTGTCAAGAATGGCCTCGATATCGAAGCCCCTTTCGCCCAGCAGCGGAACATGCATCTCAAGAACGCCCTGACCTCGGGCGATCTTTCTTGGGTCGATGTCAACAGAGCAGCTGAGAGAATACTGCGAACGCAGTTGGAGTTCGCCGCTCGTATCCATCAAGACACCCCAGACATGTCCGTGGTCTTTTGTGACAAGCATCGACAGCTAGCTCGCGAAGTTGCCCAACGATCAATGGTTCTTTTGAAGAACGAACCCTATGCCAGCAGGCCTCTATTACCTCTTACCACTGAAAATCTCTCCAAGCTTGCTGTAATTGGCCGCCTCGCAAACAAGCCAAATACTGGCGACAAGGGCTCCTCGCAGGTCTTTCCACCTTATGTCATCACACCATTTCAAGGACTTGAAGCTGCTTTGCCAGATACTGCAGTCACACTGGAAGACAGTGACTCACCTGAAGAGGCTGCGAAATTGGCGGTCCAAGCAGACGTTGCTGTCTGTATCGTCGGGTATGACGCCGGTGATGAAGGCGAATACGTGGTACCTTCTCTCCAGCACGACCCTTGCTTGTCTGAACTGTTTCCTCCAGCCAATACTTCCGAAGAACAAAGCACTTTGGCAATTGTCCAAGGAACCTCAAGCAACGACAAGCAATCATCTGCGTTGGAAGTTGGTGCTGGTGGAGACAGAAAGTCTTTGAGGTTAAGAGCCAGGGATATCGACATGATCAAGGCAGTGACTGCCGTCAACCCACGGACAGTTGTGGTCGTGGTATGTGCCGGTGCTGTCATTATGGAGGAGTGGAAATCCAAGGTTCCGAGCATCCTTATTTCCTGGTACTCTGGATCAGAGGGTGGCCATGCACTTGTGGACGTCTTGCTGGGACGGGTGGATGCGAGTGGAAGGTTGCCGTTCTCAGTGCCAAAGGACGAGACGCATATGCCATATTTCGACATGGAAGCATCTACCATCAAGTACGATCGATGGCATGGACAGGCTCTTCTCGACAAACTGGGAGTTGAGGCCTCGTTTCCTCTTGGACATGGATTGTCTTATACGAAATTTCGATTTAGCGGTCTTCGCAACCCGAGTCCCGAGGAGAGCGAGGGAACAGAATTCTTCCAGCTGTCAGTGACTGTCAGTAACGTTGGTTCGAGGTCCGGCAATCATGTTGCTCAAGTGTATGGGTACCCCAAGATGCCCGAGTTTCCGTCACGGGTTTTGCTTGGTTTCGCCAGCGTAGCGCTACAAGCTGGAGAAACCGAGACGGTCACTATCAAGGCATCCCTGAGACCGATTCAACGATGGGTCGATGGTCAGTTCAAACTGCTGATTGATGAGATGGACATTGAAGTTGCTTCCTTCGCAGGGGACCTGGAAGCTGTTCGCGCTACGTGGTATAAGAGATAGCAGGATGCAAACTTGTAGAAGAGATGATATCGCTCCAGAGTTGTAGAATAGATCTCGGATAGAACAGATAGCTTGTAGTTAGTTTAAGCTACGTATTTCGTCCCCCAAACTCCAGCAGCCTTGCCATCATGTCCGAAACTGGGCGCATGTCCTCTACTTCGTCATTCCAATACTGCAACATCTTGACTGTGTCAAACACCACATCTCTCCAACTCTCTGGCATCAATCCTGACGCAGGGTACAGGTAGGTAAAACCCAATAGGATGCACGCACTCCGCGCAGAGCTTCGCAACATAAGCCAGGTTCCGTGATGGCGGTGATAAAAACCAGGACGATTGACCAGGAGCCTCTCATGGTGAAAAGCAAGAGCGCTTGCAACTGGTTGTCCCAAGTCCAGATGAGCTGCCTCGCCGGACATGACTGCGGAGAGGAACGGCCACGATATAAGCTCATGGACATATGTGATGCGCCCGCGTAGAACAAACCGGACGACATCGCCTACGTCAAGAGGCCCATCGTTGGCAAGGCTCAAGAGTGAGGGAAGGGAGCTCTTCCATGCTTGAATCTGATCCAATGTATTTTGACCAAGCTCGCCTAATGATTGTGATAAACTTGGCCAGTCGTCGTGCTCAATCTGGCTGATGGAGTCATAAGCGTTCACCTCGAGCCTCCAGAGGGAGATTTCCGAGAGATAAAAATACCAGCCTCGTTCAATGTGACCCTGACATCCCTCAGGAGGGTTTGGAAATAGCTGCGGAGGATCGTCAGGCAGACCGCTCGAGCCAGGCATCCCTAGCTCAAACCTCAATTCCTGTTCAGATTTCCAACAAGACCAGAAGACGCTCTGCTCGGAAATCGCCTCAGTACCGCCAATGTTTCCCATCTCGTTGTGCAGCATCTTGATGGAAGGGAGCGTCTGACAAATGGCTAAGCCATGGACAAATGTCGTCCAAGCCTCAACGGGTCGCAGCAAGGACATGAGGAGAACACCGGAGAAGAATGCGCATTGAGCTTGAATTAAGCCCGGGGAAACTAGACCAGTGCCGAACCGTTTTTGGGCTGCATTAAACATGGCAATTGCCGTCTGTATGTCCGGGTCCGAGGCAGCAAGGGGTTCGTCAAGCGGACGCGCCAGAGCCCCGTTGGCACATACCAGGAGAGCCAGGCACGAGGTGATGTCCCACCCGGCCCCCTGGATGCACAACTTCCGAACTAAACGCCTTGTTTGAACTTCATCTAGGACTGGATTCTTGACATGGACATGAGCGAAAAAATTGTCGAGCCAACGGTCGCATGTCGCTGGGTCCAGCTCGTCGCCAAGCCATGTAGATTGTTGACCATCCGATTGGAGGGGGGTTCGAGTAGAATATGGTGAACTAGCTGTTGTCATTGACGAGGTAATATTCTGAAAGACAGACCACCTCAAGACACCATCGAGATTTGCGGGGAACAGCCTCTCGCGGCTGAGCTTTGTAGATGACACGAGCCTGACGCTGTCCGGAGTAGCTGGGCTGCCATCCTGACCCCTCTGGACGACAGATTGGGCATCCAACTTGCGCTCAAGCCTGTCTAGGCGATCGATAATGGCAAGACTGGCTTGGTCAAAGGTGGCATTGACGTCCGGTTCAAAGATGCACTCGATGCCCGCCCTGACGCAAAACGAGCAGGATGGACGCCTCTGATCGCATTTCGTGCGTCTCGCCCGACAGACCTGGCATGCCCTGATTGCTCGTTTCCGAGCGTATGTCGAACTGGGACGACTGATGGCCGCACGGTGAGAGCTGGTAACGCTATCTCGCGGTGGGGAAGCCATGTGAGGATAAAAGACAGAGTCGAGTCAGCGGAAGATCGGGAAGTTGCGCGCAACTATTGGTTCTGGCTTGTAGGATCTTTTCGACTGCGGTAAGACTGCAAGCATGTCACGAGACCCATATAGCCCCATCATCATAAAAGTACATAAGGGGAATATATAAAGGCTTATTAATTATTTACTAGTAAAACATTATATAAATCATTTAATTAATTGAAATAACTTCCCAAGCATTCTCCAAGGCAGTTTTGGCTATTAATACATACAATAATAATACTTTTATTAATAAAGAATATAGCTGCCGTGAAAATTAAACTAATAATAGCTATCGGCCTAACTTCCCTTTATAAAAAGACCGAGACTATAATTTTAACCCCTTTATATAGGACGTTGCTATTTTAAGATTAATAAGCTGCCTTAAATCTCTCTAGCCGTATTCTAGCACCTTATACTTTTATTCTTAGTTAAAGAATGAGTAAATACAATAGACTGGCCCTATATTAACTAAGGATAGACGTCTTAAAGAAGTATATATAGGTATAAAAAGAGAGGAGACTAGTTTGTTGGGGGATCAGA
>JABFEV010000612.1:7782-36678 GCA_013618395.1 Fusarium domesticum | reverse complement strand
CATGAAACCTATCAGAAACTAGGTAGAGCGAGCAAGTCAAAAGGCGGAAAGACACGGAAGATGCTCTCGGATATTTCCACCAAGCCATGCTTTAGTAGCGGCGTTAGAATCCTTCTAGAAGCAATTAAAGGAAAATGAAATACCCGTGTCTACATTCGCGTGAGAACTTATTGACTGCAAGTTCCGGGAATCACTAATTGCTTCTATTCTGTCGCAATAAATATAAGACTAATCTAGCCCTAGTAAGGGTGTAGGTGGCCTACACTTTTGCCTGCAACACAACGGTCTATTTTATGCGACATCACCTTTCTGATGATTCGGACATAATAAATCTGCAGGAAGACGCGTTTCTGACATTTTTGTGGTGAATTATAAGGTAGAAAAGAAGGTATTGTTGTCGTGGCGCTATCGCGAATTGATCGCGGTCGCCTTGGGGGCAGACTTTTGTCATGTTATTGTAAGTAAAGGCGATTGGCTCCATCCATGCTTCGTCATGTTATGGTACGGTGTGCAATGTTGTAGTGAGCTTGGTGGGTGATGGGTGATGGTGGGCTTAGTGGGCTTGGTGGGCTTGGTGGGCTTGGTGGGGAACCTTCATCCACCCATACAACCATGGAAACTTTGGTTGGTGATTGCTTATCGATAAGGCCATTCCCCAGTCCCTCAACTTTTTTTCGCAGTCCAAAAAATTTCGATGCACGCTTCACTTTAATACTACTACCACGACTACGACCACGACTACGACCACGACCACGGACGTTCATCTCGACATCCCCGCCGTCTACTGCCACCAGCCTTTGAGGAACTCCCCCCCGTCATCATCATGGCGTCCTCTCTCGCGGCTCAATTGGCGCAGGTGGCCGCCAACTCCAAGTCGACCTTGAACACCAAGGCGCAAAAGGCGGCGCATTCCAAGTCTTTGATCTGGGAACCTCGAGTTGCTGCCACCCAGAGCTACCAGACACTCTACACAACCTGCTTCCAGGGCTTCGAAGAACTTTGCCAGCTGGATGCTCGATTCACCATCTTTCAGTCTACCATTTTCAACGAGGAGAGTCAGAACCAGGACCGAACACAACTCACGGCTGCCGAGAATGAGGAGCTGGATCGACGTGTTGAGGCTTTCCTGCGCCTCGCCGGTAGTCGGCTCCGGTTGATGCCTGCGATCAAGTCTATTGAATGGTTGATTCGCAGATTCCGGTACGCCCTGGTTTTCCCCGACGATCTGGCCGTAGTATGCTGACTCTTGTAGAATTCACGAAGAAAATACCAGCGCATTGCTACTCACTTTCCTGCCCTATCATTCTATCCCAGCTTTCGCTACTCTGCTGTCGATTCTACCCACCAAGGTCCCGCACGATTTCCGTTTCCTCGACCCCTACATCCGCTCAGTCACCTCTCCTCCTCGCTCCGTCCTGGTTCATCAAGCTGTCCACCATCCTGCGTTCCTTACGCTCGTTTCCGAGTACACCCTTGAATCATGCCGGATGCAGTATCACTACCCAGCCCTGATTTCCTTCTGGGCCGGCATCATGACGGAGGCTGTTAGCGGTATCCTGGACAGGACCAGGTCTGGTAGATCAGCTGTGCAGGCTGAGAACGACCAAGCCCTGCTTCACAGACTGGGTCCCATTTTTGCCGAGTCTCTGGTCATGAAGAAGGTTCCCAGCATCCAGATTGCCTCATACATGGCGATTGCCGTGTTTGTGTCCAAAGGCAACCTTGAGGATGTCGCAGTCACTGCTTTCATGGATCAGACTGTCTACGGATGGACTAACGAGACTGTGCGACCTGGACTTGTTTGCTTGGCAATTCTCGCACAGTTCAGATCCGCCAAGCAGATGAGCAGCAAGACTACCAAGGCACTCATGAAGGTGACGGATATCGGCAGTCTACTGGCTGAGATTGGCCAGGAGCGCCGCGTGGATAAGCTCGCTAATGGTTTGTGTCTTGCTCTGGTTGAGAGATTGACTAAGAAGGGCGATTCGCGCGGCCTTGCGACCATCATGGCCATTCTTAACAGCTCGATTCTCAAAGAGAAGCAAATTTCTGTTATCTTCAAGTCTCTTATTCTGACAGCACACCGACTGAACGATGACAATGACGAAGACGGAGCACTTCGACGGGAGCTGGGGTCGGCGCTGATCACTCTCTCTCAGGTCAGCGGAAAGTCTGGCGATATCATCCAGTCCGTAATCGAAGATGTCAAGTTTGATATTGAAGAACTGGAAATGAAGCTTGACCTGTCTTTCCGATCACGAAGACTTCCCGAAACTGCCAAGGACCAAGACACAGCCGCCAACGATGCTAAGACCACGACCCCCGAGGACCTGGGAGCTCTTCTTGACGAACTCACTGAACGATCCGAGTCTCTGTCTCCTTGTCTTGTTCCTCAGCCCAAGGAGATCTTTGACGAGTTCAGCCACATATTCTTCTCTGTCGTTTCCCAAACTTCACAAAACCCCGACCTCATTGCCAAATTCGAGCAGCACCCCAAACTTCACAGACAATCGGCTTTCAAGAACTGCACATACTTCAGCTTCTTTATCCGCATCTGGTGCGGTCCGTACCCGGCACTTGCGCGAGTCGCTGCCCTCGATATGGTCAAGAGAAGACTCAAAGCTGGAGATGCTGGCAAGATCGACTTGCAGGCTCTTCTCCCTTACTGCATTGCGGCTTTGAATGACCCATCGAAGCGAGTCCGACAAGCTGCTGCTGATCTCATCACTGTTCTTACTGGCCTATACCCTCCCCCAGTTCCCTCGAAAGGACTCGAGACATGGGGTGAGGATACCCTCTACGGAAAGTCCAAGGAGTTGGCTCTCCTAACTCCTGACGTTGTTGCCAAAGTGTTGCATCTTCAGATTCTTCCAATTGTAGAGGAGTGTGTCATGGATCCTGAGCACATTTCCGCAGTTCTTAGGACCGCTATTGAGCAGGGCAAATACCAGTCAAAGCCCACTCCTGCGTTGGACAAGAAGGATCACATGTCTCAGCCAGGACGTCTTTCTCTGTTCACTTTCCTTACTTCACACATCGTCAACACTCCCTTGGTTCTGGTCAAGAACAGACTTTTGAGGTCTATCAACGAGGTCCGAGGTGTGGGCAGCACCACTAGAACACAGCTCCTACTGCCTGCTCTGCAATGGTGGGCTAGTCTGAGTGAAGATGAGGCAGGCAAGCTGTGCAGCTCAGAGCGTCTTGAGAAGTCAGAGATGGACACCCGCTTTGTTGATGTTGTTGTCCCCAATGACACTGCAGGACTGGAGTACTTCCTCGAGTTTCTTCGAAACCCTGAGCAAGGTGCGAAGGCCGATCTTGTTCGCGCAATCTTTGCCCGCATCAAGAAGATGTGGTCTCCGATGAAGGCCGATTTCCGATTCCTCGCGGCCGAGCAGCTGCTGGAGCTTTCTCAGGAACCAGCGAGCGAGTCCAAGCCTATTGTCCCTGCAGAGGCTGCTGATCTGCTCAGACACGTACGATTGACCACGGATATTCTGTCGTTCTTCTTGGATTCTATCCAGACTGGTACCAAGATGATCACGGAGCCTCCACCTAACAAGAGACGCCGAACTAGCTCGTCTACCGGCGACCGCGGCCTGGTTACTCAGGTTACCCCCGAGCTGAGCCAGGCATTGCGCAAGGTCACATTTGTCCTGCAACTGGTTGAGAACTCGGAGCCTGTTGAGCACCCTGAACTTCTCGACGGCCTGTTCACGGCTCTCTCGGAACTTCAGCATTTTAGAACTGTGGTTGGCTCCGAGCTGGGTTACCTACAGAACTTGATCCTGAGAAGTCTTCTTGCCATGATGCCAACCTACAAGGCGAACAAGAAGCTCAAGATCGATAGCTCCGGCGGTTACGGCGACCTGCTTGTTAACTGCATCCAAAGGTCGTCCAGCCCAGTTGTTCAAAACGCGGCCCTGCTTCTGATCGCCAGCCTCGCTACGACCGCACCCAACTTGGTTCTTCACAGTGTCATGCCCATCTTCACCTTTATGGGTACATCTGTACTCCGCCAGAGCGACGACTACTCGGCTCACGTCGTATCTCAGACAATCAAGGAGGTCATTCCTCCTTTGATCGAGTCTCTGCGCCAGGGGCAGAAGAGCCCCGTCGCTGGTGCCTCGGACATTCTCGTCAGCTTCACTACGGCGTACGAGCATATTCCGGCCCATCGCAGACAGGGACTTTTTGTCGCTCTTGTGGAGACACTTGGACCTCAGGACTTCCTTCATGCCCTCATCAGCATGCTGGTGGATCGATATGGCCCTAGTGATGCACTCCTTCAGTTTGTGGTTGAGCTGCTCAACCACTTCAGCATTGATACGCAGCTCGAGACCCTGGTCAAGCTGCTTGACCTCATTGCAGACCTCTTCAAAACGAAGCCTGGCATCTCTTTTGTCCTGCTCGGCATCAGTGAGGACCGAGAGAAGGACAACAAGGATCTAAACGAGGTTGCTCTTCGTCAACTGTCGGCGTTCCCCAGTTTCTTGTCCAACAAGAAGCTAAAGGTACAGATCGGAAAGCTGATGGAGAATGATGATATGGAGGCTGCCAGAATCAGGGAGCTTTACGCCATACTTCTTGAGAACATTCTTGTGCTAGCCGATACTGTCAAGGGGACTAAGAGTCTTCACAACCGTTGCGGACAAGCACTTTCAAACCACCTCAACCTCCTCTCCATCGGCGAGTTCATCAAGGCTGTTGAGAACCTGCTCGACCGACCGGACATGGGTCTCCGCCAAAAGGTTCTCCGGGCACTCGAGGTGCGCGTGGAGCAAGAGAACACTGCAGACCCGGCATCGAGGTCTGCTCTGCTAGCATTCCTTCCCCAGCTCACTGCTGGTATCAGGGACTCGAACGACATGCGATACAAGCACACTGCCGTTACATGTGTGGATAAGATTGCTGAGAAGTATGGCAAGAAGGACATCGAAGCCGTGGTGGCCGCGGCAACGACCATTGCCGGCGAGCACTGCCTTGGCCAGTCTGAGGAGCGTCTCCGAGTCATGGCTTTGCTGTGCCTGACCTCTCTTGTGGACGTGCTTCAGGACGCCATCGTTCCCGTGCTGCCGAGCGCCATCCCACAGGCAGTCAAGTACCTGAACGACAGTGTGGAGGAGGAGACGCGGGACGAGGAGCTACATGTGGCCAGTTATGGCTTCATCAGTGCTCTTGCTGAGCATCTTCCTTATATGCTTTCAACATATGTCGACCGTATTCTCGAGGTGTCCAACAAGTCTGCCGAGGTTGAGCTGGATGAGGAGACCAAGGAGAGCCGTGTGGATTGTCTTCACTTCTTGGCCAAGCAACTTGAGGCCAAGGAGATCTTTTCCAGCTTGGAGAGAAACTGGGAGAGTGCAAAGGCTTCTGGTTATGCTGTAAGTGACATGCGCTGCGGGTCTATTCTCCTATAAAAAACATGCTAACATTCACAGGCGGTCATTGAGTATCTCGACGTGTTGGGCCTGGCGATTGACAAGCATGCCAAGTCTGGCATCACCAAGAACGTCACTCTACTGTCTAATATTTTGACCAAGGTGTTTGACCTCCGACGGGAGGAGTTTGCCAAGGGTGGTGTGGACGAGGAAGCTTTGCAGAAGCTTGAAGCCGTGGAGGCGAGTGTAAACGACAAGGCTTTGAAGATGATCTACAAGCTCAACGATGCGGCTTTCCGACCTGTCTTTGTTCAGCTCGTCGAGTGGTCGACTTCAGGATTAGCCAAGAGCGACAGAACTGGCCGTGCTCTTCGACAGTACAGCCTCTACGGGTTCCTGCAGACATTTTTTGGCAGCCTCAAGTCTATTGTGACTAACTACGCCACGTACGTTGTGGATGATGCCGTCAAGGTTCTTCAGTCGACAAACCTGTCGGATGCCGAGGAGTTCGCCCTCTGGAGCAGAGTGCTTCAGACACTGACGCAGTGCTTCGAGCACGACCAGGATGACTTTTGGCAGGCACCAGCACACTTTGCAGCCGTTGGCCCGGTGTTGATGGAGCAGTTTTCACATGCTGGATCTGTAGACGTTACCAAGGATCTCATCCCCGCGACAGTCGAGTTGGCCTCGGCGGCAGACTCGCAGGCACATCAGAAGGAGCTCAACACGGCCCTTTTGAAACATCTGCGGTCTGAGCAGTCGGCTATTCGACTGGCGGCAGTCAAGTGCGAGCAGGCATTGACGGATCGTCTAGGCGAGGAGTGGCTGTCGATGCTACACGAGATGCTACCTCGGATCAGTGAGTTGCAGGAGGATGACGACGAGGTGGTTGAGCGAGAGACGCACCGATGGATCATCAAGATTGAGGGTGTTTTGGGAGAAAGCCTGGACGCGATGTTGCAGTAAAGGAGTGGCAAGATTTTCTTAGTTTGATATTATTTCTAGATTAAAGGTGGATGAAGGGGGTTTTTATTATTCTGGAGTTTTTGAGGATATCTAAAAGAGAGAGAAAAGAAAAGGGTCTAGTTTATGAGATACAGTAATAACACTACTGCAATTAAAGAGATGAGAAGCTATTCTCAAGGTACAAATGTCACATGCCAGACGGTCATGGCGATCACCGATAAGGAGTAAAGCTCGAATTGGAGTGACATGCTTCGGGGTTCCGGAGAAGTATTGCAATGCGCTCGACGTGTGTTGTTGGATAGAGAACGGAGACATGGAGGAAGTACTCGCGACAAGCGGAATCACGAAGTTACCATGGGCGAGGTGAGTTCCCGGTGAATTATCGTGAGGCGCGGTCTCACCGGGAGGTGGAGTAGGTAAGCATAAGATCGCGAGGCAAAAGGGTGAATGGAAGAGGACGTTGGTTAATGTTGGAAGAATAGAAATCAGCAAGTGTTACTTGAAGTAGA
Organism: Fusarium domesticum; assembly: GCA_013618395.1. Lineage (NCBI taxonomy): Eukaryota > Fungi > Ascomycota > Sordariomycetes > Hypocreales > Nectriaceae > Fusarium > Fusarium domesticum. Next base: position 29,822 of record JABFEV010000612.1, on the reverse strand, counting down.
TATAAGAAATGTTTTCGAAAAGCATGTGATGCTTAGAGTGTTGTATTAACATGCCAATTCGAATGGCTCTGGTAGTACTTTACATCCACCACTATTCCTCATCTATCAACCGACTCTTCCACTCACTTATCAATCAAGCATTATTATTATCATCGTCATCATTATCAAAGGTACGACCCGAATGCCCGAGACTGGGTCTTTTTTCTAATAACTAATGGAGGAATTAGGAAGGAGAGAAAAAAAAGACTCTTCCTTAACCTTAAAAGCTAGGCCAAGAGGCTAAAGAAAGAATTCACAAGCTTCCACGTTTTTGGGTAGGAACCATTTACATGGACATTCGGGGTTTATGACATCAAGTCAAAGCACCAAAACCGGTGACGCTCTTGCTGCAAACGAAGGATTTGTTTTTACGCTCAATTACTCAGCTTCCTTTCTCTCTACCCATTCTTTTCCTTCTTTCCTTTCTTTTCTCTTTTCCTCTTTTCTCTCAAAACTCCAACAACCAACCCATCCATTAGCCTCATTCATTCCTCCTAATCAATCAACGCGGCCTCTTTCGGACCCATTACGCTGCTTTTCTCTACATCATGGCAGGGTTGGCTTACCAGGGGTCCCGTCTATTACCGGCGAGACTAGGAACAAGACTCCATAACGTCAACAACACCATCACCAATGGTGGAATTGGTCTAAAACGATATGCCACCTCTCGAGATGGTAAGTGGAAAGAGAAGAAAATGAGGCGGAATAGGAAGAAACGAAGTAGTTCCGTCGAGAAATCGGTTTCATGACAACACTTCGCTCCTCTCCCCCATCATGACCCCCTCTAATTACATCCTCACCCATTTTCTAAACTTCCATTACAGACAACAAAGATAAGCCGCTGACAATGTCCTCGTTTCCTCGCCCAGTCAATTACAAGGAGCGCGTCATCGTCCTAGGCTCCGGCTGGGCAGGCTACGCTCTCGCAAGGACAATCTCCCCTGCGAAAGCCTCACGTATTCTCATCTCACCTCGGTCTCACTTCGTCTTCACCCCTCTCATCGCCTCCACCGCCGTTGGTACCCTCGAGTTTCGCGCTGCCATTGAGCCTGTCCGACGATTGGGTCTGGAAGAGTTCCACCAGGCATGGGCCTCCGATATCGACTTCACCAACAAAATCATCACCGTCGAGGCCAACGAGCGTGACGGCGTCCACGCACCCTTAGGCAATGATACCACAAAGGGTGTTGAGTTCAAGGTTCCCTATGACAAACTAGTCGTGGCCGTTGGCTGCTACAGCCAGACCTTTGGTGTAGAAGGTGTCAAGGAGAATGCATCTTTTCTCAGAGACGCTCATGATGCGCGCGCCGTTCGACTCAGGGTCCTGCAAAAGTTTGAGCAGGCTGCCCTTCCGACATTCAACGAGGAGCAGCGCAAGCGTCTTCTTCATTTTGCTGTCGTAGGCGGTGGCCCCACGGGTATCGAGTTTGCCGCCGAGCTTCACGATCTTGTCCACGAAGACCTCGCCAAGCTTTATCCCCAGCTGATGCCGCATGTCGCCATTACCATCTACGACATCGCTCCCAAGGTTCTCCCCATGTTCGACCAAAACCTCGCCGCGTATGCGACCAACATGTTTAGCCGACGGGGGATTCACGTGAAAACGGAGCATCACCTGCAACGCATCCGAAGAGATGGAGACGTGCTCCTCATGTCCATCAAGGAAGAGCCCCACGAGGTTGCTGCGGGCCTGGTTGTCTGGAGCACAGGACTAATGCAGAACCCTCTGGTTGGACGACTTGTTGGCCAGCATGTCAAGGGGCAGGGTACTATTGTAAAAGATCCCAAGTCAGGTGGCTTCCTCACGGATTCGTATATGCGCGTCCAGGTTGAGTCAACTGAAGACAAGTCGGGAAAGAGTATGAAGGTTCTCAAGCCTCTCCGTGATGTATACGCCATTGGCGACTGCTCTGTCGTTCAGGGCGAGTCATACCCAGCCACTGCACAGGTTGCTAGCCAGCAGGCTGCATATCTCGGCAAGAGACTCAACTCTTCGATATCGATCCAGGGTCCCCCCACGGCACCTTTCCAGTTCAAAAACTGGGGAACAATGGCATACCTGGGCAATTGGCGCGCGATTCACCAAAGCGACAATGACGAACTCAAGGGCCGGGCGGCGTGGATCCTTTGGAGGACAGCCTATCTTACCAAGAGCATGAGCATCAAGAACAAGTTGATGATTCCATTCTACTGGCTTATTACTTGGATCTTCGGCCGGGATATTTCTCGATTTTGAGGTGATGATGTAGGATTGAGAGAAAGCAGTCTTATTTTTGTCAATGCTTTGTTTGGTTGGTGTGAATGTTTGGATTTGATATCATGGTGGTGTTTTGGGGATTTAGAATATGATGGGAAAAGCAGAATATGATGGTCGTTGATGTAGAATCTCGGAAATATCAACATATGGGGATTTTCTAAATTAGAACTTGGGACAATTACGACGTGTTGTATTAAAACCAAGCACGGGATTGAATTAGTTGGTCATTTTCATTGTCCAGTAGGCTTGTATGTCGCCAAGATAGCTATGATCTGCTTGCTGGGTGGATGTTGTGATCTAACCTACCCTAGGCATATATGTCATGACTGACACGCGAGAATCAATTACCTCACTCAACTCTAACTTTAGAAAAGTCGCTCCATTTGGCCCTCTTCACACAAGATCCATAGACGAGAGACTGAACAACCAAATTCCCTTTCCATCGTAAGTAGATACGTACCTAGATGCATCATCTAATCTTATCGATCTTAAGAATCAACCCCGCGACAGAAGCCCTCCCACAAAAACGTCACTCCACGTTTGTGATCTGACTCATATCCACCCACAACAGACTCTTATCATGGCGAGATCATCAGTCAACTACGGCGTCTACCTCGTCACAGATTCTACGCCCGCAATTCTAGGCGACCGTGACCTCCAGGATGTCGTCGAAGCCTCCCTGCGCGGCGGCGTCACTGTTCTTCAGTACCGCGACAAGCACAGTGAGCGCAGCGTCGCAGTCGACACTGCTAGGAAGCTACATGCCATCTCTAAACGCTACAATGTCCCGCTGCTGATAAATGACCGTGTAGACGTCGCTGCCGAAGTGGGCTGCGAGGGTGTGCATATCGGTCAGGATGATATGGGTATGTTGAAATGGGCTCTCTGAAAGGGGGTAATACTGATTCTAGTGCAGCTTTTGGAGAGGCGAGGAGACTTCTCGGCCCTGACAAGATTATCGGCGTTACGGCTAGTTCAAAGGAAGAAGCTATAAGGGCCTGTGAACAGGGTGCTACGTATCTCGGTATCGGTACCGTATACGCGACCCAGACGTGAGTCTTGAGCAGCATTTCCCGCACACGACCTCCCTATCTAACATCCCTTTCTTCACACACATCAGCAAAAAAGACACAAAGTCAATCATTGGTCCCTCTGGAGTTCGCGAGATTCTATCCGCTCTCACTGCAGCCGGACACGGCGCTGTCCCAACCGTTTGCATCGGGGGTGTCAACGCTGCCAACGCTGCGCTTGTCATCGCGGGATGCCGCTCTCCTACTAAGGCTCTCGACGGCGTCGCTGTTGTCAGTGCTCTTATGGTTGCCGAGGACCCGGCTGCTGCTGCTCGTGATCTCTTGGCCAAGATCACTGTGGCTATGATTCCTGATGTTGTTCGCGCCGTGGCTGACAAGACGCCTCTGACACACAACATGACGAACCTAGTGAGTTGTTGACTTCGACCCAAATGAACATCCGAGACCTGATGTTGTGGTGGTATAGGTCGTTCAGAACTTCGCTGCCAATGTAGCCCTCTGCGTGGGAGCCAGTCCCATCATGGCCAACTATGCCGAAGAGGCGGCTGATCTCGCCAAGCTTGGCGGTTCACTTGTAGTCAACATGGGAACTGTCACTCCAGACGGTCTCAAGAACTACATTCAAGCTATCAAGGCTTATAATGAAGCTGGGAGACCCATAGTCCTCGATCCTGTTGGGTAAGTCTCAGGCCCCTTTATATGCAAAGCTGTAGCAAGTCGGTTGTGCTAAAACTTGGATCTTCAGCGCTGGTGCAACTGGTGTTCGTCGAAGTGCTGTTAAAACTCTCCTCGATGCTGGACACTTTACCATTATCAAGGGTAACGAAGGCGAGATTCAGACCGTCGCTGGTGTAACAGTCACTCAACGCGGCGTCGACTCAACATCGTCACTCACATTTTCCGAAAAGGCATCCCTCGTTAGATCCATCGCCCACGAGCGGGGCTGCGTCGTCCTCCTCACCGGCGCAGTTGACCTTCTCAGCGACGGCTCGCGCACCCTGGCCGTCTCCAACGGCCACCCGCTCCTCGGAGAGATCACAGGAACGGGATGCACTCTGGGGACGACCGTGAGCGCCATGGTTGCCGCGTACGATACCGACCCTCTACTCGCCGCTGTGGCGGGTACTGTCATGTTTGGACTGGCGGCCGAGCTTGCGGCTGGGAGGAGTGAGATCCGGGGCCCTGGAACGTTTGTGCCGGCTTTTCTGGACGAGTTGCACATTGTTCGAAAGTCGACTGCTCAGGGAGATCTGAGATGGCTGACTATGGCAAAGGTTCAGGCTGTGGAGGTGGAAGTGTGAGTAACTAAAGGGATGGTATTTTGAAGTTTATGATGGAATATATGACCAGTTCCTGTATAGACGTTTGGATATATAAGTAAAATAGACAGTGTGAGTTGTTAATGTCGTTGTCTTTAGATGATTAATGTATACATACCTACCATTAAGAGACTAGGCATCTTCCAGTATTCTTTCTCTCTCCGCCATGATTGATCAACATCATCATCCAAAAAGGAGCGACGAAAGTCAAAAAGGAAATTGCGTCTGCCCGCTACTGGAATCGAACCAGTGATCTTCGCATTACGAGTGCGACGCCTTACCACTTGGCCAAGGGGGCTGATATACTGTGGCGTTGCTTAGTATTCACTATAGGGCCGGGACACAACCGCCACGGAAGGGCCCATCGGAGCATGCTGCCTCCGTCACCGACGGGGAACCGGGCGTCCGAGGAGGCCGACAGAGTTGAAAGTAGGGGAGAAAGAGAGAGTATCTTCTTCGCCAGACTATCAAAGCCATGTCCGATTTTTCTTCCCTCTCATCCTGGGCAAACTTCGTCGGGGTTATATATGTCCTTATATTTTTTTCTTGCCGTAGAGAATGAATCTCGATGCCCCGCAACTCAAGAAGAAGGGCCCCAAGGCCTGCACGACTTGCGCCAAGGCAAAGGCGCGATGTGTGCCTGGACCAGAGGATAGTCTAAAATGCGATAGGTAAGCACGTCAATGTTCTTCAATACTCGTTTGAATGTAGAAAGTATAAATGACTAACTGGAAGTTATAGGTGCTACCGGCTCGATAAACTATGTTTGTCGCAGACTCCGGCTCCGCCCCGAGTCCGGAGGAGTCCTAAACTATCTAAAATCGCCGCTCTGGAGAAGCGTCTCGAGGAACTCTCCTCCCAGGTCAACCAGGACTCTCCAGGCAGTACCATATCATCTCCCAAGAAGGAGCCAGCTTCAGAACCCTCCAGAAAGGCACTACAGTGGAAGTTTGGCCACCTATTCCCCGCCAAATCGACAACTCCAAATGTCACCACACAGCAGTCCTTGCCAACGCCATTGTCGACAGCTACAATATCAGTAGTGGAGCCGCAACCGTGGGAATCCTGGTGGCCGACCCTAGCCGAAGCAGAGGTGGTGTTCGACAACTACAAGTCTGCCAATGGGGGACTCTTCCCTTTTGTGCGCGTGCCTGAGCACATCAGTGCTGTGCGACTAAAGCAGGATCGACCGTTTACTTGGAAAGCCGTTATGATGATCGGGTGCTTTCTCGACGGCGCCAGACAGACCAAACTAGGTGAAGATTTGCTGGCAGAGGTTGGAAAGGCTGCTATAGTGGATGGTCTGAGGAGTCTTGATCTTTTGCAGGGACTTCAGATGCTTATTGCATGGTAAGACACCCCTTTTCACGGCATAAATATATATATGTGTGATATATGGCTAACCTAGGTCCAGGTTTCACTACGCCCTCAAAGGCTCACAAGTTACCAACCTCCTCTTCCTCGCACGCTCAATGTGCATAAACCTGGGCTTCAAAGAAAACTCGACTCTCCAGGGGGAAGAATTAACACGGAACCTCGATTGCATGAGAGCCTACGCCGGTACATACTATCTTAACACTCTGTATGTGTTAACGCCTGTGCTCTCTGAGTCTCACAACTAACCAAGACAGAGTCTTTACCGCCAACAAGCGACTCGATGTTCTCATGAACACCGCTTTTCTCGAGACATGCTGTAGAGTTCTCGAGACAACCATGCAGCATCCTTCTGACGAGTACCTCGTCAAGCTGGTGCGCATCCAGCAGCTAGCCCAGTCCATATCGCTCACAATGGCTGTCGATAACCTCGGTCAGCATGCCACGAAGCTACCGCTAACCATGATGGTACGCTCGTTCCAAGACCAGCTGGACCAGTACAGTGGCTCTCTCGGCAAATATGCAGACAACAGTAAGCACATGGCTTCCTCACCAGCAACACCAAGGTTGGCTTACCATCATCTAGATGCCCTCAAAAGCCACGTCAATGTAGCTCAAGTCCTGCTTTATGAAATAGCCTTCTCAGACCAACACTCTGCCGCCCCTTTCATCTCCTTCGCTGACCGCCTCCAACTCCTATGGAGCTGCCTCCGCTCCCTCAAGTCCTTTTTTGACATCCGTTTTGCCTCCCGCGAGCTCGAACACCCGCGCTTCCTGTGTCTCAGCGCCTCCGACTTTGTCTACGCCGTCATCACCGGTCTAAAACTCATGATGTTGCAGTTGCCTGGCTGGAATCTCGCCCACATCCGTGTCGAGCTGGACATGATCGAGGTCATGGACCAACAAATTAGGGACCTAGTGATGATAATTACCCGGCGCAAACAGGGCATCTTCCCCGAGACAGTGCCGTTCTTGGCCACAGTGGAGGACCCCCTCGAGAACTTACTATGCCGATTGAAAACACTCAGAGATATGGTCAAGCTGGAGTTTGAGCAGCTCGACACCGGGTCTGTTGACTTACCCGCCGTTGACGCCAACCAGGATCTATTGAATGATGGCTTGGCCAGTGACTTTTGGCAGGGGTTTGGAGGACCCGAAGTCTGGCAGATTGTTGGTGATCCGACAATATTAGATGCGAACATGCTATGAAGTTACGAGGACAGGAAAGTCCGTGTTGAATAACGAACAAACGTGGAGTAACAGGCGTGAATTGAGGATTAGGCAGCATATACCAAGTCCGATGGGTTCATTATCCAGATCAAACGTTCAACCACGACGATGTTACGAAACGATGAATAAATCAAGAAACACAGTCACATTGCAGAGTGAAAATATCATTGTTATCCGTGTATGCCACAATGTGCGGCAATGGATGAAAGTAATCAATTCCTATATCCTGTCCAAGACCGGGAAAGATTGTAAAATAGATATCTCAAAATGGGTTGCGGTTGAAGGGAACTTTGATGATAGCTGCCGATTGCTGGCGAGATCTGCCTCGCTTCAGCATTTAGGCAGAAGACTGGGCAGCCTGGTCGAACTCGCGCTCGAGGAGAGCCTCGGTGATGCTAGCCGCACCCGAAGCCTTGACTTCCTCAGTGGCCTGCTCGATGTTGAGCTGCTTGTCGGTCCAGAGAGCCTGGGGAGTGTTGCCCTCCTCGCCAACACCGATAAACCCACCCTCGGCAGCCCAATCCGAAGTTCGCTTAATGCCCAATCGAGTCCAGATCTCGTCAACGGCCTGGACGAGCTCCTCTCGGTACTCCTTGGTGTGGCCAGGGGTAGGGGTGATGCGGAGTCGCTCCTGGCCAACGGGGACGGTAGGATAGTTGATCGACTGAACATAGATTCGGTAATCCTGCAGAAGCATATCGGAAGCAGCCTTGGCAATCTCCGCGTTGCCGACCAGGACAGGGACGATGTGAGAGGGGTTAGGAATGACAGGGATTCCACGCGCAGTCATGGACTCCTTGACAGCCCGAGTGTGAAGCTGCTGAAGTCGTCGGTCGCCATCATAATTCATCTGATATTCGATCGAGGTCTTGGCGCCAGCCATGGTCGCAGGGGGAAGGGAGGTGGTGAAGATGAAGCCGGGGGCCAATGAACGAATCATGTCAATGAGCTTGTGGCTGCCAGCGATGTATCCACCAACACAGCCATACGCCTTGCCTAGAGTTCCTGTAATAATGTCGATACGGTCCATGATGGTTCCCCGGGGAGCGCCCTTGACGTGCGCCTCCCAGTCCAGATGCTCAGCAACACCGGCACCGTGAGGTCCGTACATACCAACGGCATGGACTTCATCGAGAAAAGTGATGGCGCCGTACTTCTCAGCCAAGTCGCAGATCTTCTCAATGGGGCCGATGGAGCCGCACATACTGTAAACAGACTCGAAGGCGATGATCTTGGGAACGTGCAGAGGAAGCGACGCCAGCTTTGTCTCGAGATCCTCGACATCATTGTGCTTGAAAACGATCTTTTTGGTACCAGAGTGTCGAATTCCCTGGATCATGGATGCATGGTTCAGACTGTCCGAGAGGATGACACAGTCGGGCATTTTGCTGCCGAGCGTCGCCAGAGTAGCATCGTTGGCGACATAGCAAGAGCTGAAGACGAGAGCGGCATCCTGAGCGTGCAACTTGGCCAATGTAGCCTCGAGCTCTACGGCATGTCGATTGTGACCAGAGATGTTTCGAGTTCCACCAGCACCGGCGCCATATTCCTCCAAGGTTTCGTGCATCTTGTTCAAGACATGGGAGTTGCTTCCCATGCCAAGGTAATCGTTGGCGCACCAGACGGTAACTCGGTCCTCCTTGGTGGCCATGTGGGCGCGGGGAAAGTTCTTGGCCAGTCGGTTGATGTTGTTGAAGTAGCGGTACGACTTGTCCTTGTGTTTCTTCTCGAGTTCGGCATCATAGAAGGACTCGTAATCGAACTTGCCGGGAGAGTGAAAGCCGGCGGCGGCAGCGGCGGCGGCGGCAGAGGGGATAGTAGAAGTGACCTTTCGGTTCAGGTTGGCGCTATGAGGAATAGGGCCTGGCTCGCTAGTAAGCAACGAGTTATCAACAAGGCACAAGCCAACAAGACATACCGTTGTCGCGATTCTCAAGGATGGGGCTGTCGACAGCACGAGCCTCCTTGTTACGGGTGGTGTGAATCTTGGCCTTTCCAGTCTTGGAGTCACCAGAGAAAGCACGAGTGGCACCAGCAGCACGATGCTTGGCCGTCTGAACAGCCATAGCCTTACCCATGACGGGGCATCGCTGGCCAAGCAGCTGCAGCTTGGACATGGTGCCGCCGCAGGGCGAGGGAGAGGGCGAAGCGGCAATCTGAGGGCGAGTAGTGGTCGACAGGGCGCGCAGAGTCGCAGGAGAAGCCTTCTTCAAGAAAGGGCACATGGCCTTGGATTGACGAAGGACGGCATCCATGATTGCGGCTTCGTTGGTATCGGAGCAGACAGTGCTGTGAATTGGGAAGCCAGAGGGGGGGGGGGAAAAAAAAAGGGAAGGTTGTTATAATGTTTAATGCAAGATGCGGTGGGAGGGGCAAAAAGAACAACTAAAACGTTTGGGTGCAAGCGTGATGAGAGGCTCACTCAATCGTGCGGCGCGAGTTCAATTGAGAACAGGCGAGACGGAAAGTGAGAGCAATTGAGTGAATCTTTTGGAGATGGAGGTTGTGGGTGAGGGTTCGTAAGAAGGAGGAGAGGAAGGAAGTTAAGAGGGAGAAAAGAAGAACGGCGGAAGGAAGGAATCACGGTGATGGTCGGCGGTTCGGCAAGAAGTGCCCAAGTCAGCTCACAAGGCAATTCACTTCCCGGTCCCGTTCTCTCTGACCACTTCTGTTCCGTCGCCTCTCTACCAACTCGGAACGCGAATTTTGCCCCGTTCTAGTCAAGTCACCGATACATGCGCCTACTGTTTGTTCTAAGCGACTTTCCCTTCTCCACCGGAGCGTTCAACGGGGGCGTCGGGCTGGACATATTTGTACCGAGTACTTGTGGCTGTCAATGACATGTCCTATGAAGAAAATCTTCCCGTTAATGTCTGAAACCAACACTCTTCCAAATGAACAATTGTATTATCGATATGTCTAATCGAACCCAACCATAATTGTTTTCCTCCAACATCTCGTTTATTTCTGTGCGTTCGACGCATTATGCAAAGGCAAGGTACCAGAAGCAAAAAGAAAAGAAAAAGAACGGTCAACGCCGACCAGACGGGATTTCCATGTCAGTAAGCCAAAAGAATACCTCTCTCATGATTGGTCAAACCCCCACTTCGCCCTTTCTTCTGCAACAGACACTCGTCTCTGCCGAAGCCCACCTGAATGAGGAGAACAAAGTATGCTATTGGTCCGCTCATTGAACAACCACTCTTTACACGAACCAAATACTACCTACGGAGTGAGTACTTTATTCAAGCTTACTAACTAACCCTCGCTATTTCTCTACTCCATAAGGTGGACAAAGGCGTTACGGTACGCTCCGAGGAAATCCAACCCATAACTAATGGCTGCTCCAACTATGTAAATAGACCACCGTAGATGCCGATAGAACGCCGCTGAGAACGCCGCATAAATGGCCGCAGGATAACTATGCCGCATCGCTTCCCGCGCTTGGAAGTACTCACTTGTCACTCGCGCCCTGTTACTCCTTTTGATTATTCGGTGGGACGAAGCATCACCTTGACCTCAATCACCACCGCAGAGACGCCACAAACCAGCAAGACACTTTTTCCCCATGCCTGTACGGAATACTACGTAGTCCATTCTTAGACTAAGTAGCAGCATTAGTCAACGAGTAGAGTGCAACAAAGTACGTGCAAAAAAAACCCAGTATTCATTGTCTCTTGTTGAACGTTGCTATACTATGCTCCAACCCTTGTATTTCCATTAGAATGCCCTTGTTTCTTTCCTCTAGATTCTTGCTCTCATGTGAGCATTCTCCTGAAAGGGGTATCGTTAAATGCAGCAACATGCCCCAAACGCCTTCTCTCTTTTTAAATCTTAACCCTCCATTGGTCAACTATTCACCCAGAATGCGTGATTGTCCAATTGGCAAAAACAATGTCATGTAAGTCATGCAAACAATTTGTCGGCGCATCTCGTGCTCCGTTCCCATGAATCGCCCGTTCTTCGTTGAGCAATATTTCGCACTGATGCGGCCAACTCTCATGTCTTTGGAGACTCAAGCGGACTCTCTGAAGGTGACCTGCCTTCCTGTTCCGCCAAAGCCTGGTTCGCCCAAGGCGGCAGTCGGATGCGTCGACGCTTCCTGTTATCCGCCGCCTCCCTCATCACCTTCATATCATCCCTTGCCACAAGGTTCATAGCATCATACCCCTGGTTTTGGATGCTTTGTCGTCGTATGTTCTGTAGATTCTGGAGGTCAAAGTCAGAGAGTGAACTGTTATCGCCTAGGTGCATACCTCATACAATCGGATCGGGTGACTTGTCCCTTCGGCTGCCCTGAGTAGCAATGTCCTTGTCCCTCATCTCGTTGATAATCCGGATCCGCTGATCCAGCTCATCGTGTTCAGTGAGGGCTAGGTACTCGGCTGAAAGGTGACCAGTCGTTATTGCGAGCACAAATTTGTCGTGCACCAGCAGCTCATACAAGTGCTTCCAGTGTTTGTTGTCAGGCAGGAAGCCAAAGGCCTTCTCTTGACGACATTCGTGCACGCTCTGCGTCAGCTGCCTCGCGATTGTATCGGGGGGTCCGGTCGTTCGTGGCAGATCACGCTGCTGTAGATGGCGCACTCGCTCCTCGTAACGCCGCTGGAATTCTTGTTTCGCCGCAAGCTGAGGTTGACTGAAGAAGCCTGCTATTTTGGAAATACCCTGTTGGGTACCCGTTCGAGATGTGGGAGAAGGCCCCGCTACACCTGTTGTTGATGCCGGAGGTGCTGAGCTGGGAGGTGGCGTCGTTCTCGTGCTTGAGCTGGTATTAGCAGCGGCCACGTTTGACCGACCAGTCGCGTCTGTGCCGAGCTTGACAGTGGTCGTTCCTGGTATCATGGGATTAGAAACAGTCCGAGTTGGGTTGTCCGCTGTCACGCTTGGCGTGCTTCCTCCAAAATAGGTGTTTGCGCCAGCTAACGGCAGAGGAGCAGGACCTGAGATGCCTAGCGGTGGCTGACTAGACGGTGCAGACCCTGAGACGGCCTGGTCAAGGTTAGCATAAGCTGTCAAAGCCATGCAAAGGTTCAAACCTACCGGCGGTACACTGTTACTGGTTCCAGGCAGAAACGCCCCTGAAAACGTCTTCCAACTCTGCTGCTCAGTAGGGCGGGAAGCCATGTTAAGCGTCTGGGAAGTATCCGACGACCCGTCGAAAGACTGATGAGCCTGCAGCGGAGCGGCGCCTAGGCTTGAGATTGAAGGTTGCGGTATGTCAATTCCAGCCATCGCCAAAATCTGCTGTCTTCGATCGAGATCAGCCTTGGCTTTCTGATATGCAATAGGATCGCTGATCAGTTGGTTCATTTGGATCATCGCGTCAACCTCTTTGCGCTCCTCTGCCGTAAGCTCCACATCGGGATCCTCCTCTTCGAAGGTATCTGTAGAGATGATGGATCGCACAGCTTCTCCGTGTGATCTCCAAGCGATGAGCTTATCTAGGATGTGGTCTTTTCCCGCAAACCCCTTCAAGTCTTGTGACGGCTTTGGTTTGATGTGCGCGAGGAGCTCGCCGCGTCGTTTCGACCAGCTTATAGGATTCTTCTCATCGACAACTCGAGAAGCCAACTGCATCTTGAAAACATGTTTGTTGTGTAGGTTCTCCTCAAATGTCCCTGCCACCATGAATCGGTAGACAAACACCTCTTTGTTCTGTCCAATTCGATACGCGCGTCCGATCGCCTGCTGGTCAATGGTTGGATTCCACTTGATGTCGAAAATAACAACTCTGTTGGCGCCCTGGATGTTGAGGCCGACTCCGCCAGCAGTCGTGGATATCAGAAAGACCTCTTTGTCGTTTGCGTTGAAGTCTTTGACAAGCTCTTGCCGCTTCTCGACAGCGGTTGAGCCGTCCAAGCGAGCCACGCGTCTCTTCTGCACCTTGCACATGTTTTCAAGGTAGTTCAGCGTCAGCAATGACTGGCTGAAAACAAGAACCTTGTCATCTGCGGCGCGTGCCTCATCCAAAATAATGCATAGAAGCTCTGTCTTCCATGAGAGGGAGGGATTCTCTGTATTTACGCCTCCGAGGGCTTTGAGAACTTGTGGGATTATGCCCTTGGGGAAAGATGTATCGCTGCGTACTTCAGTGCGGGCTTTCTCAACCTTGAGCTGGAAACATCTAGGGTGACTGCAGATCAGACCTAGATGATTCGTGATGCTGAAAAGCTGGGCCGGGGGCAATTTCGGTGCATCATCACCACCATACTCCGCCGCTATTCCGTTCAGGAGAAGCTCATAAAGGCGACGCTGCACTGCCGTAGGGGGGACTGAGAGGATGAACTCCTTCTTGGGAGGGAGATCGGATTTTAGACACGCAATTGTGCGTCGGTGAACCTTGGGCGCGACAATTTCTTTCAAGGCCTTTAGTTTCTTCAGCGCCTTCCTCTTCTCGTAGGCGGTGCTGTCATGCCACAGCCCCTGCTGAATAGGATTGGCGTAGATATCGGTGAACTCTGCCAAAGGACCCAGATAGTTCGGTGCAACCCAGTCGATCATGGCTTGATAATCAAGCACATTGTTGGCTAGGGGTGAACCCGTCAGCGCGATGCGGCTCGTCGTCTTGAACTGCGAGCAGGCAATATGGGTCTGGGACGTGCGATTCTTTATAAAGTGCGCTTCGTCAGCAACCACAATAGCAGGTGTGTTGTGTAGCATGTCCTTCATATCATCAGACATGTTGGACACAAGCAAAAACATTGTGTACCCTATGATAAGGACGCCACCATCTTGAGCCCAGTTGTTGATCTCTGCATGCCTCTCTGCCTCTGACATGACTGACGCGACAGTTCGCAAAGCTCCAAGCGAATCGGTGGGAGCCCAGAAGAGGAACTCATCCATCCAGTTGTTCACCATGCTGGATGGGCAGAGGACCAAAGTTCGCGATGCCCGGAAATCCTCGGGGATTTGCGACACAACTGACGGATCATTGGATGCAGCGGATTCTGCCAGGGCAACGAGAAACGTGATGACTTGCATAGTCTTTCCCAATCCCATTGTATGAGCTAGTAGGCAACCCTGGCGAGTCTTGGAATCAAGAACCAGTTGGTTCCAGAAGAAACGGACACCATCAACCTGATGCTGTTTGATATCCTTGCCAATCCTATCGTTGACGTAGATCAGGGCTTGATGCTCTTCCTTACTTTCGTTGATAATGAGGCGGGCCCTATCTCGCGACATTTCTCCAGACGATGCAAACTTGGCCCGAAGCAGTGCAGCGCGAGCTTCTTGCTCCCTTACACGCTGATGATCACGTTCTCTGAGATCGACTGCCTCCTTGTTCTGTACGATCTCCTTGCGCTTGGTCTGCCGTCCCCTTTGTGTTTCATTGAGTGCATCTTCCAAGTCCTTGTCCATGTCATCCACGAGCATGTCGTCAACAGCTTCTGCGCGATAGATCTGGCTATCTTGTGGGAAATAGGGAGTGTGCTGTAGGATGAATGTGCAAAACATCGGGTACGCCGAGTCTCGATATCTACGCAGCTTTTTGATCCTACCCGAAGATAACCTGAGGAACCTAGTCTCAGAATAGGCCTTGACTTTGATAAATGACTGGAAAATCCGGCTAACATCAAAAGAAACGGTTGCTGAATTCTCATCCTCGAGTTGCCCGAGGTCCTCCAAGGGACAGTTGATGTACATCTCGATTGATGCATCCCAAGAATCGGGGCGAGGCCTACACCGAAGGAGGTCAAGAAGGGCAGTCCGACGTGAATGCTGTAGTCGCCAGAGCATACAGAGCACCAATTCCCAACGACGGCTCTCTTTTTGCCAATGTGAAGGGGGGAATGCCCCAATCTCCCCGAGGTTAGCAAAGGGCTCGACGGGCATTTCGATCTTTCTGTTAGGATCCACCGCCGAGTCTTTCTCTGACAGTCGCAAGGGAAGAACTTCTTGGTTGTCCTCGACTTGGGCGTCGTCTTGGGTGCTGTCCTGAGCGTTGTCTTGAGGTTGCTGTGACGGTTTGACAGGGCTTATCAAGTCAATGTAGGTATGTTCATCCACAGAATCGCCCAGATCTTCAACTTGTGTCAAGTCAATAAACTCCGGGGCCTTTTCCTTGACAGGCTCCTGCAATGGCAGAGGGCCATCAGGATTGAGGTCTGGAGCAGTATCCATAAAGTCATCATGAGGAGTGTCTTCTTCACCACCCTGGACGATAAAGTCACCGGTTTCGTCCTCGGAACTGTAGAGAACTTCTTCATTCAGGTCTTCGACCTTTTCAACAGCCCTAGGCCTTGGTCTTGGGAGTGTTTGCGGCTTCGGCGGCTGAGCTGACGATGATAGCATGTTCATGTACCATAGATATCTCTGCTTGTTCTCGACATCTTGCTCGAGAATTCTGGCTTGTGCTCGAACTTTTGCCTCTGTCGACCACCTTGCGTCCATGATCTCAAGGCACATTTTCTCAATACGTGCCTTGCATCTCTTGGCGTTGCTGTGAGCCACCTCTATTTCCCACTGTTTCGTCTGGCTGCGGCGAGCCTTGTTCCAAAGAGAATAAGCCTTGCGTTGACATATTGGAAGATTGTTTTCCTGCCAAGACGTGACCATGAGCTCAACAGCGTTGTTCAGAATAGCTTCCACTGCTTCACGAGGTAAGAAATGCATTCTCTGCTGGGCTTCTCGCGCTTCATTCTCGGCTCGTTCCTCCTCCATCTCCCGTAGAGTCCCTTCGTCTAGATCATCGGGGATATCATGCAGCTCAAGGACCTCATCAGGATCAGCCAGACTAGAGGGTTGGGATACCTCTCTGCCTTCTCGTTGATGCTTCTCTTGCCGGCTGTTCTTGCGTAGAAGCTGCTTCATGAAGCGATGAACTACCATCCTTCGCCCCGGGGGGAGCACATGAGGGACGGAAGTAGCAAAACTACCGTCGCCCCAATCCACAAGTCGAGAGCTTAAAGAACCGGAAGGAGACTTGATACTATGAGACGATAAAAGACCTCCTCCGAGGTAGGAGTACGGAGACGAGTGTTCCCATGGAAGCTCGTTAATGTTGCCTCCTTCCATTTGAAGGGGTTGGCCAACTACGTCTGCCTCTGTAGGAATAAAGGCTGGGGCAGCGTTGAGTGGGCGAGTATCCAGAGTGACAGGCGCGAGGCGCTTTCGCTTTGGAGGTCTGACTTGACCTGAGCCGACCTCAGCTTGGGCTGGGCCAGAGGGTCCCGCGGGTTGAGAATCTGACTGGGTTTCCGTGTTTGATTCAACCTGGGGCCCGGGCTGTTCGTCTTGGGTTGAGGCGGTCTGGAGAGGATCTGGACGGGGAGCTGGCTGTGGCTCGAGCTCAGGTTGTTTGGCTTGATGCATGAGAAGCATGATCTCGAGCGTTCGGCCTATAGATTCAGATGGCGGCTCGGATGCCTCATTCACGGGATCTGTCGAAGCCGAAATGGTCACAGTTGCAGAAGGCTCTCGGTCCGCAGCAGGGATAGTCGGTGCTGTGACCGTGGCAGATGGGATTTCGTGACGCTGGGCTGGGGCGTTCACTGGCTCCTGCGCCAAAGGTAACTCATCTTCCTCAAAATAGCCGGCCTGCTTGCGAAAAAAGTCCTTCCTCCAGTCATGGTAGGCTCGGCTTCGTGACTGGAAGTTGACAATGGCCTCTCCTAGAGCAGCTTTGTGGCGAGCTAGTTTGACACCCAAGCAATCCATCAGCTCCTGGCGCGAACAAACATGTTCAAAAGTTAGGAGAGTTTTGCCGTCAATTTCTTCATCCTGAATATGGGCAGCGAGAGCAGTAGGATCTCGAGTCCATGGACTGCCAGGAGCGCAAAGCGCCTGAGCTACAGCCGCCACATCCCAAGAGAAGGGATCGACTCCTCGAAGGCCACCCATCTGGCTCTCAGTGATTGCGAGGCTTGTATATCAACGTCTGTGAACAAGTTAGAACAAGGCCAAAGGCATGATCAGTTAAGAAGGTTGGAAGCCTAGCCCTTACTGTTGGCTGATGTAAAAAAAAAAAAAAAAAACCGAAACTTGAATGTGAAGCGGTGATGGCTCTATCGAGAACGAGAAAGAGAAAGAGAAATAAAAAGAGAACGGGAACGGGAACGAGAACGAGCCCAGCGGCTATTCGATAAAGTGCAAAGAAGTCGCATAACCGCCGGGCGGGCTGGATTTCGAGGGCCGGCCCTCTTCTCCAAGGCCAAGTGAGAGACCGGGATGAGGAGCGACGGGTTTGAGTGCAAGCGACCGATTCGCAGGGTCTGGAGCGAATAAATGAAGTTGAAAAGTTGAAAATATTTGTAGATTATCGGAGTGTGTTATTGGCGTGCCTTTGAGAAAAAGATGAAGGCAATGAAGTTTTGTGCGCCAAAGTGAAGCATCTAACAAATGCAATCATCTCTTCGTTGATAAGTGTTCGCGAAGCGCGTTGGTGGCACACCAGAAAATCGCCAGCGCAAACGGGTCATCACGTGACCTATTATTGGTACCTCGTCTGAACTCTGAAGACCAGGCTGTTTAAGCCAATGTAGTGAAATTAAATGGGGTTTCTTGAGTTAGGATTTGCCCCAAGACTATGTGAATTCCCCAGGTTTCGATATCGGCGTTGTTGTGTCCGATGACCGATATTCGCCGCAGTGATGAATAGGCGTCTATTACATGCAGGAAAATGCCCCGCAGCCGGTCCCACAATAGTGATATAGAGAGTGGAGGGGTAAAGAATGACGTTCAATTGGATAAGAAATTAGTAACTCGACTTGATGCTGTTTAGTATTGTTCCGGCTAGTTTTAATATGACCAGAAGTCGAAATAAAGCCGGGTGCTTACTCCAAAAAGGTAGGTTGCTTGACTCCATTCTCCTCCATCTAGGAAGGCACCCACAACAATTATTAAGCCACCTAATCCGGCGCTACTTGGTCTCGATCACGCAAACTTCACCCTTAAGCTTATAGATCTTTTTGTTCATTCCATAATTATCTCAAACTTTGTCTCAACCAAGTAACTCCGGAGTCAGATATCATCTCTCAGCAACAACATCATGACTTCTCTCAAGAGCGGGGCGTACCCTCCAGAACTCAAGCCCCAGGAGCAAGATGCCCTCGTCCAGACAGTCAAGGACTGGTCCATAGGGAATGGCCTCGCCGTGAGACCTCCTCCAGCTGTTATCTCTGCCGAGGCTGATCCCAAAGGTATTGCCGCTGTCAATGTGCCTGTCACGCTCTTCCCCAGCCCATTCCCAAAGCAGTGTTTCGCCCAGGCCAAGTCTGTGCAAAAGACTTACAACGAACTGTATGCTGCTGTCAGTCGGGATGAGGAATTCCTTGCTCAGGTTGTCAAAGAGTAAGTCGGCTCCGTTGCTTATTTGCTTGCAACTGATTCTTACGTGTCTCAGAGTTATCGACGGAGACGACTTCATTCGAAACCTTTGGAACGTCCATCTCAAAGTCAAGGCTGAGGGATATACGCAGGTTAGTTTCGACGAAACAAGGGGCTTTGTTCTGTACTAACAAGAAATCGAATGAAGCCCTTGTCTCTGGGACTTTTCAGGTCGGACTATATGGTCCATCAAGATACGACATCTTCACCTCCCTCGCTTCAGGTAAAGCAGGTTGAATTCAACACAATCGCATCGTCCTTTGGTGGACTTTCAGGCTATACCTCTTTGCTACACAAGTAGGTGACTTTTTTCTTCTTTTTTTTTTTTCCTTTTTTTTTTTTTCTTTCTGAATGTGACAAGAGAATATAGGGACCTGACGTTTTCCCCATAGATATCTTGCCACAACCGAGTATCCTCTTCTTGAGAATGGCATCAATCAAGGGACCCTGAATCTTCCTGACAACACGAGTATTCGTGGTCTGGCAGCTGGTATTGAAGCTTCGTACCGTGCGTACCCCAAGTCTGACCTAGGCCATTCGAAATGTGTCATTTTCCTAGTCCAAGGTGACGAGAGAAACGTGTTTGACCAGCGCCACCTTGAGTATCAAGTCGCCGGTGCTTCTCCATCCATCCCTGTCTTCCGACTACCTTATGCCGAAATCCTCAAGCACACGACCATTGCAGCCACGCCCAAGCGTCCGCTTTTGTACCACCTACCACGCAACCCTACCAAGGTGTACGAGGTTGCTGTCATCTACATGCGGTCAGGCTACGGTCCTTCAGACTACCCCGACCAGCAAGCGTGGGATGCTCGCTATCATCTTGAACGTTCCAACGCCATCAAGTGTCCCACCGTACTGACCCAGCTGGCTGGAACAAAGAAAGTACAGCAGATCCTTGCCACGCCGCGACCATCGTCTAAGCCATCCGCCCTTGGCAAGTTCATTCGCGACGACACAGACGCGGCAGCTGAATTGTGGCGCACATTCACCAACATCTACCCCATGGACACAAGCGAGGCTGGTCTCGAAGCTCGCAAAAAGGCCCAAGACCCTAAGCTCTGCCAGGCCTATGTCTTGAAGCCACAACGCGAGGGTGGCGGTAACAACATCTACCGTGGGGCAATTCCCGGCTTTCTCAAGTCAGTTCCAGAATCTCACTGGGGCTCATACATTCTCATGGAGCTGATCACCCCACCCCCCGTGACGAACCTCATCCTGCGCAACGGGGACCTGGAGCAGGGCGGCGTCATCTGCGAGCTTGGTGTCTACGGAACGTGCTTGTGGGATCAAAGCAGTGGGCAAATTAGCCACAATGAAGAGGCTGGGTATCTGTTACGGACAAAGGGCGACAAGAGTGAGGAGGGTGGCGTGGCGGCTGGTTTCGGGTGCATGGACAGTTGTGTATTGGTATAGATGAGTAGTCATGGTACAGTAACACAAAATCGGATATCACGAAGTTCTCTTGTGGCTTCAACTATGCCCGAATGGGCAGGTCTCGCACGGATTAGATGGATCTGGAGGTGCCTGGCCATGGAATCTGTAATGCTGAACAGCTTGATTTGGCCTGGCCACAACTGAATAAATTAAATGATGAAAGATATCTATTAATCATACGCTGGCTGTGTCATGATTGAACTGTGAAGAGAATGTGGCAATGGATATATTGCAGTGCGGTATCATACATACTCTCTAGAAGCTGCTGCAAGACTAGCTAACTGTACACTCGTGACGATCCAAGATTCTGACCTAGGAAATGGTGCTTCAGAGAGGGGAGAATATTTGGGGGGATGTGGAATGTTTTTGAAACCAAGACCTCTATCGAAGGGAGGAATTGGTACGAGGTATCAAGTTGTCAAGAGGCGCTTACTCGCCCTGCTCGGAAGTCTGGGGACGTCGGAGAACCTCGATGTTACCTGGAAGAGAGTTAATGCCGGTATATAGAAGGAGGGTGTTTGTTGTCAATGGACTGACGCTGAACGACGCTGAAGCCGGTGCGGTTCTGGCCGTTGGCATCGGTGTAGTTGTTGGTAGAGGCATCGCCCTCGATGTAGACAGTAGCGCTGCATCGTCAAGATCAGAAAACATAGTCATTGTGGCATAACAGCGGCACCACATACCCCTTGGGCAGGTTCATGAGGTAGTCGCGAGAAGGACCCTCAGCGAAGCTAGTGACCTTGAACCAGCTGGTCTTGCGGTTATCGCGGGGGCCAGAGTTGCTGGCGACGGCGTAGCGGACGATCTCACGACCGTTACTGGTGGAATGCACCTCGGGGGTGTCGGCGAGGTTGCCAATGATGGTGATGCGCGCAAGGGAGCGAGGAGATGAGGTGCTGAAGGCGCGGGCGACGGAGGCCGGGGCGATGACCGAACGACGAAGGGCGAAGAAAGACATGGTTGTTGATTCTCTGTTCGTTATTATGTCTGATTAAATAAATCAGTTGTTTGTGTTTGATGATTGATGTTTGATGTTTGAGTCGTTCGGTTAACGAGATTTGTCGCGTCCACGATTAAACTTCTGGGACGCGAGCTGCGTTAGCCCTTGAGATTAGGGGGGGGGGGGCTTCCTTTGTCATGCGAGGTTCAATTGGCTTATGCGATGCGACAGGCGTTGAGAGGACCGTGCACCGAGCCGCAACTTGTGGGGGGTGTTGTCACCCAGTACTCCGTAGTTGATACGGGGTTTAAGGATACTGTATTGCAGATAGGTGCATTCCATTGATGACTTCGTACCAATAAGAACAAGTAAGACTTGCTAATTTCGAATAAGCTGGGATCCGACTACTATGCATTACTGGGAAATTACAAGGAAAATAGTGTGAGAGGATGGTGTAAATGACAAGATAAAGTCAATCAATGATGAAATAGGAAAAGAATTGAGAACGCGGCTCCTGACCCTTACTGACGAACCCTTCGCTATCATGACTCGATTTCATCAACAGTAATTCATTCCAAGCGCAGAACAGAGAAAGTTTACCTTGATATCTCTAACACCTCTTGATCACTATACCAGAAAGACGGGGATGATAATCCGCCACAGTGCTGTAACAGTAAAAAACAACCCCTCCCCCCCCCGGTCTGTCCGACTTACCAGATCGGGACATCAATAGAATCTCTCAATGGAGTTGATAGGCAAGAAAGGACGAAACATGCTAGGCTATGATCATGGACCCCAAGCAAGACCCTTTTTGCTTGATTATGCTAGGGTAAGGTAGTTTCATTCATCTATCTTTGGAATAGACCTGTTATTATTCATAGCTCTTCTGTTCCCGTATAGAACTTGTTTCTTCTCACCCCTTCTGCCATCTTGTATCTTTTTTCAACCTAACTACTCCAAAACAACACCGTCAAGATTGCTTAACAAGTTAAAAGCACTGCTCTTCAAGAGGTCATTGCCTTCGAATTCAAGGGCCTTTGGAGTTTCCTAACGGTTAAGTTACTACTACTACCACTACTACCACT
>JABFEV010000611.1:159-44315 GCA_013618395.1 Fusarium domesticum | reverse complement strand
GGATTAGGTTGGTGCGAGTGACAAGAAACGGTCCCGGCGGCCGTTATCTCCCTCAACCCACACTCAAGATCTGTCAAGACCAAGATGGCCCAGCCCCATGGTTGGCGAACGGGAACCCTGGTCTGGGCTTCATTTCGCTCTCTGTCCGGCCCCATCACCCGCTTCTCAATCCGCCGCCGTTGTCTTCATACACACTCTTAGTGTCAAAGCGAACCGTCGACTCCCCCCATCTTCCCTACCGTACCGTACCTGTCCCTTTGAACCCCTTCCCCATGTAGGCCGAGCCTGATCCTCCGCCCATTCTCGTTCGCGCGTCTAATTCACTCCACGAGACGACTTTGTCCTAGCGGCCTGTTCCGTCATCGTCTGTCTCTTGTACCAACCTAACTAATCGTATCTTCTGTTAACCTGAACTCTGTCATTCCCTTACCTGTTGCCACCTCCTACCTCATTAAGTTCTTCGGTCCGTCTTGCTGTCTTGGTTACGCTATCTTTGTCTAAATATCTATCCCGCCTGTCCCCTTCTCCTTCGAAAATATCAGAGGATGGAGATGAAGCTCTCCTCCCTGTGGTAGTTTCAGCGTCCCTGCTGGTCCATTCTCTCTACTGTACTCTCTCGCCCTCTCTTCTCCAACTCTCTACCACGTACAATCTCGCACTCTCGTTTATCAGTATCAAGTACATGACTTCAGGAATCGACGTCTCTCCGCGGCTCCCCAACTTGGCCCACACGCCGCACAACGACATCGACATGTACCTCACGCCGCCCTCGTCGACAACATCCCCAGTATCATCGCAAAGGCGGCTGCTAGAACTAGCCTCATCGACTGCCGACTCCTGCCGTTTCTCGGTAGATCCCGCCGCTGGCTACTCGTCTCCGTCGTACCTGGGAGGTACAACTGACTTGCTTCCGTCTTTCAGCTCGGCATCGCCTGAGTATCTCTCTCAAGCCATGCCCGGATCGCAGGCTTACATCCCTTCGCACGATTCCATGGATCACGCTGCTTGGGCTACGCCTGATGGTCTTGTGGCATCATCATCCTCAGTGCCTTCTTGTTCCGCAGAAACTGAAGCTTTGCATGCTGATTTTGACCCATTCACGTCATACGACTCGTGTCTGCCTTCGTCATTCCCTAACCATGATGGCTACTTGCCGACATCTCGTAGCTCTACGGTTCATCAGGGACCCTTACCGACTATTGGTTCGAATAGACCACCTCCGATGGCAGAGAGGCCATACGGCTACGTACAGGAGTCATCCAACCCCAGAATGAGGGTAGAGAGTTCTGTGAGCTATTCGCACAACTTTGATCCCCGCCATTACCCTGTTGCTGGCCCGTCGAGCGCAGCGTATCATGCAGACGGTTCTTTTGCGCCCACACTACCGTCAGACCCAGGCGATGGTTCAGCTACAACCTGGTCCAAACAGGAATATGATGCGACGCAAGTTTACACGAATACTCAACCCCCAGCGACAGACCCGAGCCAGGAGAGGAGACTTCTCAAGGGGGGTAAGACACGACGGCCCCAGCGAAGACATACGACCAAGGAGGAGGCCAACTTTCAATGCGAAGTGAAGGGCTGCGGCAAATTTTTCAGTCGAAGTTACAACTACAAGTCACACCTTGAAACCCATGATGAGAAGCGAGAATATCCTTTTCCATGTACTGTTGAAGGTTGCAATAAGAAGTTTGTACGAAAGACGGATTTACAACGCCACCATCAAAGTGTTCATATGAAGGAGCGAAATCACAAGTGTGACTATTGCGGTCGCCTATTCGCTCGTAAGGACACACTCAGGAGGTTAGTTGCTCCCAGTGACCCGACTTGTATTGAGATATGAACACTGACCATGAGGAATAATATAGACATATGGAAGACGGCTGTTCTAAGAGATTCGATATTGGTACACTCAACATTCAAGGCTCGAATTTTGGAACATTAGGCCTTATGAATCAGTATGGACCTCCTGACCTGGGCCTCCGCCGACCCGACCCCTAAGACCTTGACGACAATACCTCCTGTTCCTCGCACTAAGAGGGTCGTTGGGTATGAATAGCACCGCAATCGCCGAAACAATACGGCGTTCTTTTTTATACCGGGGATGGTATCCTTGATGGGAACCTTTAAGCACATGTGCCACGGGCTGAGTTTCTGGAACGCATACCTATGGTGATTTGAGCCGGACGAGCCTCGTTTGCGACCGCGACCGCGACCGCTAATGAAAGACTACAGGAATTATTTCGCTGGGTGTTGCTTGTAGATTGGCTGGATTGGATGTGGTCGCCGGACGACGATTCGCAGGTCGATTCTGCGCACTGCCGAGCAATGGACGACACGATAGAGGGCCCTCATAAGCAGCACAACTCTTCTGGGATAATCATCATCGACTCCCATCGACTTTGATGCTGCTGAAAAGGTCTACTTTACAGCCACTGCACTCCACAAACTCCGACGATATTGCAGCGCCGGGTTGAAGTCAACGAATTTTACGACTGGAAGCCCCTGGGGCTACATGTACAATGGCATAATGGATTGCACAACTATTGGCAATCTTTTCTCGAAATGGAACAACTTGCTACAGCCCCAAGTTTGAGGCCCCGACCGTATATGTTTCATATGAAAAGCAAGGGACGAGCTCTAGTCGGCTACCAAAGAGGACACTAAGTTACAGAGATACTGGAACTTTGCTTGATTACCCGCTGCCCTCACCAAAGAGGTCTCAAAGTACCTTTTCGAGAGTTGACTTATTTGCAATTCAGGATTGAGCCAACATGTTGAAGTACCTATGGGGGGGCAAAGATCCCATGGAGTATTATAAAGGAAGGGAAAGGCTACACCTGGAGAGACGCAAGCATACTCGAGGTATTAGAATGAAGGAACAAAACCAGAACCAAGATGTGAAGTGATTACCTATCTTTTGAGATGATCTACAAAGAAAGGGCACTGCCAGACCACACTAGCTAATTACAATGTCTACCTATTATATAAGTCGACTAGATGATGATCACGTAATTAATTATTCAGTTTATATGTCAACTAGTTGAGACATCTGACGCTCTTTGCAATGCAATAGTATGCCTACTGTCTAGTAACTCAAACAACTTTAATAAGACACTCCGTGGTTATCACCCAAGATGAGATGGGAGTTTTACACTACTAATGCATGTCGTAGATTTCTGCCTGCTCGACTTGCTGCACTCATGTACATACCTAATGATGGAGACCCGGTTTTCCGAGTACTTACCACAAGTCACTGCTGATGCTTTAAAGTGCTACGCTACATTTATTTTACATCAGGGTACCTGCGTTTTCAAGATTCACGGAGTGACCCCACATGTCAGAGGTATCAGCTGGAAGCTTGTCTGAGTTAGCACTTGCCTAGGTACCCAAATAAGCAACGCACTCACGTCATCACCCTGAACTTTCATGATTTCAACGATAGGCACCTAGGGAAGGCAAAGTCGGTGAACACATGCTCCCGTTTCTTTTTATAACCTGGCAACTGACCAGCCCGATCTGTCACCACCTCTCGATGCGATGCGACACGACTTGACTTTCTAGGTTACAAGACATATGTTCATCAACATTGGCCCTATATGGCCCAGTTGAAGCTTAGGCTGTACTTACCAGCTTCGAACGGCCAGGCCTAAGTACTGACGACACAACTTTGAGATTTGTGGCTGCTATTTCAGCTACAGCCAGTCATCACCAACCCCTCGACTACGCGGCTTGCACCAGCCTGGCTACGCACGCAGACACAATACATGCCTTAGAGACGGACGACAGCCATGGCTAGCAACAACCATACATACGGTGCCAAGTGCCGTCTCGCCCCGGTTACCCACCTCCATCGAGACGACGCCATGCCCTCGGTTGAAGCCCAGTTCTTCTACTCCTCTGTTATCCCCATCGACGATCCCCTTTCCACCTCATCGATATCTGGCGCGGATGGAAAGACCGGCAAAGGTCAACTGCGACCGTTTGCGCGAGGAGACAACAATGCTCTTGAAAAGGCATGGCTGGGTCTCATATCCGAGACTGATAATGCGTCCCACCGGGAGGCCTGGAAAGATCACAAGAGCCTCGATCGTTCCTTGTCCCAGCCCGATTCTGATAAATTAGCATCAATTGTATATGATCTCACGTCGAAGCACTGGGATAGACATCGTAACGGATACCAAACTCAAGACGTTGCCTTACCGACGACGGACCTTTTGACGGCCATATCTGTACCTACTTGCTGCTCCGAGCTTGTAGTGGATGTCTCTGAGCAACTTGTAGGAAGCTTTTGTTCCATACTGAGGCATAAGAAGCCTGGCTTGAAGGTCGAGGAGGTGACAAATCAAATTGTCATGGCTCTCGATCGTTTGAGAGAAGAAGCCAGTTATGGTACTGAACCAAAGCTCTTGTCACGAGATACTCACTCAAGCCGACCTGGGACCGCCTCAAGCAGTAACACGAATCCTCATCCCATTACTCGTTTTTCCAAGACAAGATCCGAAGCGCGAAATATAAGAAATCGACAAGATGACGGGGAATCATCTGCGAAGGCTATGGCTTTCTCGATGTCTCAGCCCAAGAGCCAGTTGTCTCGAACGCAAACGCCGATAGGAAGTCTGGAACCTACTCGTCCGTCAACGGCGGACGATGGTATTTCAGGAAAGCCGTTTGTGCGAGTTGGCAGCCCCGAGGCACAGCCCGAACCTTCCTCAGTCGCCTTCACACAGATGGATAGCACAATCCAAGACTTACCTTGGAAAACGGGCCAAAAGAAGATGGTGAATGAGCGCGATAGTAAGCCCCATAAAACGGAGCAGCGTCAAGAATCAGCACCAGCATTGAAGCAGCCGGACACAGCCGAGGTCGCCGTAGGGGCGTCTAGACTACACATGGTATCACTACCAATGCTTCAGATGAAGCCCATTTATTGGTCCCCAGTCAATGATATCGCTGTCGTGACGAGAGCGACGTGGTTCTACAGGTAAGTATCACTACTCAACTAAGAACTACCCAGCCACTTACTTTTATTAGGGACACGATGCTCCCGATACCACCAGCTGTTGCTAATCAGCTCGAGGCAGGCTACCAAGATCTACGACCGTGGACCGAAACCTGGAGCGACGAGCTACGATGTGCCATTGATGTTGGCCCACTGGGCGAGGAGAAAGTGTCTCACAGTCTGTGGCCAAAACAAATGGACACAGAGGATCAGAAGCCAGCCATTTCTTCAGACCCGTTCTGCGCTGCCCGGTGCTTCCAGGGCGAAGCGGCTGCGGAAGGGTCCGCGGAAACTCTCCCAGTAGACAAGATCGCCCCTGGAGACTTGCAGCCGCCAAGTCGCCCCTTTTCCAACTACCATGTCATATACAAGAACGAAAAGGAGGCATTTCTCATGAAGCCTAGCCTAAAACCCTCGGCATACTACGGGAGGCGGCCTGTGCTCAAGATAATGCGAGGCGTAAACGTTGGAGTTCCGGTTGTCAGAGGATTCGATCTCCCAAAATGGGAGCGCCTTCACCATAAGAAGCAAACGCCCAATAAACCTGGCGCTTCGGCAGCAGACGAATCTCATGAGAGCAGTGGCCAAGACGTGTGCTCTGCTTGCAAGGCTGAGAAGGAGCAGGGGCAGGTTACTGACCTGATTCTCGTGGCTCACGGCATCGGCCAGAAGTTCGCTGAGCGCGTTGAGAGCTTTCATTTTACGCATGCCATCAACGGATTCCGAAGGGCTGTGAATATCGAGTACCAGAACCCAACTGTGCAGAACATCCTCCGAAAAGACCAAAACGGTCTAATGATCTTGCCCTTGAACTGGAGGATGGGACTGTCCTTTGAAGACGGAGGGCCGATGAGAGAGGAGGACAAGGCTGATTACACTCCGGAAGGATTTGGATTAAAGGATATTGAGCCTAACACCATCCCCGCCATCCGCAGCATGATGTCGGATGTCATGTTCGACATTCCCTTTTACATGTCCCACCACAAGAACAAAATGATTCAGGCCCTGGTTTTCGAGGCGAATCGCGTCTACCGCCTGTGGTGCCGCAACAACGCGGGATTCGCCGAAAATGGGCGCGTTCATCTCATTGCCCATTCACTCGGCAGTGCCATGGCTCTCGAGATCTTGTCTCACCAGCCGACCACGGTGCCTAGGATCGATCTGACTCTCAAGGTACCAGAGACACGATTCTTCGAGTTTGACACCAAAAATCTGTTCCTTGTTGGCAGCCCTGCAGGGTTCTTTCTCCTCTTAGAACGAGGCATGCTTGTGCCTCGGAGGGATCGTAACAAGCCCGGCGCCGACCCAAACGACATCGTATCTGATGACGTGGTGGGAGACCATGGCAAGTTTGGCTGCCTGGCTGTTGACAATATATACAATGTCCTCGCCAAGGAGGATCCCATTGCGTATCTGCTCAACGGTGCTGTCGATCCCAATTATGCCGCGAGCCTCAAAACAGCCTATGTCCCCAGCATTGCCGGCTCTATATGGAAGTCGATGGGCTCCGCGATGCGAAATGTTGTCCCGGGCATGGGGCCGGCCGCAGATCCCCTCTTGCCCGAGCCAGACCGCCCGACGACGGTGCGGCTTCCCTCCCAGCTCGAGCTCGAGGTTCACGACTTTACGCGCGAAGAGGTCGCCGAGAGAAAGGCGTTCTTGCTCAACGACAATGGGCAGATAGACTGGTATCTCCGCTCGGGCGGCGGTCCCTTGGAGATTCAGTATCTCAACATGCTCAGCGCCCATACGAGCTATTGGACAAATCATGACTTTATCCGAATGCTCTGTATCGAGGTTGGGCGCAGGCCTGGTCGAGCATATACGCTGCCGGCCTTTAGAGCAGTAAAAGCTGCCAAGAGATTGTTGGTCAACTAGACTTCGCCTTTTTCCTTTGTCTCTTTCTGATGATATACCTGCACCCAGTAAGGCGTTGACTTGGAGTTATTTTGAATTGGTGGTGCATCTGGAGCTGTTGATTCACGTGAGTTTCATAAGCGTTCTGGCCACTCAAGCCACCATGTCCTAGGGTAGTTATTGTCTTAAGCACCGACTGATAGATGGATAGATGGCATAGAATAAGATGGCCATAATGCTAGCCAGGAATGGCGAATGCATGAATGTCTTGATTAGGTCTCCGTTATGATACATTTCTAGGTAGATAGAACACACAATCTTGACCCCTGGATCCGGCTACTCCTTTCTGTCCTTGTCTGGTCTCCTTTTTCGTCTTTTTTTCTAGCCCAGAGTGGTGCCGCCAGATCGGAGAGCTTTCAAAAGCCGTCCATTTCCATCATGTCTTGATCTATCTCGTCATCGTTGTACTCAAAATTGTTGTTTTGGCCGTTTGCCTGTGGGTTCTGCGCCGCCTCCTCGAGCTCTTTGATCCTCTCCAGATCCATCTTTTCCTTGTGCTCCATGAGGTTCTTGTATCCCCAGGTGCTAATTCCCTCCTGATCCTTAGCTCGGAACGGCTGGGCCATGGTCCGAAGGAACCTCCGCGCGCTGCTGACAGCCATATCCGTGCTCAGGTTCACATCTGATTCCTGAAGTCCCTGGTTTATCCATTTGGGGAGCTGTGTGCGCTTCTTCTGGAAACGACGATCTGCGAGGACCATAATTCCGTAGTCATCCTTGCCTCGCAAGACACGTCCTAGACATTGTGCAGCATGGCGCATGGCGTCAAAGGACAGAAAGTCGTTCTCTTTGATGCGGTATGTCTCACGCAAAAACTCGAGCCTGGCTTTGAGGATACGGGACTCGGTGTACTGAAACGGAATTCCGATGCACAGCACAGCCCGGCCGTACTGATGGTCAAAATCAATACCCTCCGAGACTTTGCCACGTGCGACACACAATAGCACAGCACCGCGTCCATTACAGCATGCCGTCCGGTATGTCTCCAGAGCGAGAGAGGTCTCCTGGGCATCAGGAGTTTCGACTAGGATCAGTTTGTACTTCCAAACTTCATCCAGAATACCCATGCCTTGCCACATGCTGATGATGGATTCCATGTAGAGGTAGGAGGGAAAGAAGACGACCATACCGTCGGGCGTGATTTTTGCAAACTCAGTCAACAGCGTACCGTAGTTGCGGACGACACTGGGCTCGTTTCGGACCTGGAAACTCGTCGATACAGATGCTTGGTCACTTCCTCTGGTGACAATCATGGGTAAGAAGGATCTTCGAGCCAAAGTCATGCTGTAGGACTCTTGGACGACTGTGGGGAAGTCAAGCATTTTAGGGTATATCTCCAAGGGCGAGAGAGTACCAGAGGTGATGATGACCGAGTAGAACCTATCAAATACCGGCTTAATGGCAATGGCTGCGTCCAAGCATGTGAAATGAAGGATAGGGTTTGGGACTTCTGCCGTATCAGACTCGTAGGGTTCAAGAATGAGCAAGAAACCTTTCTCGTATGTCGCAACAAGGGTTGCGAACGTTGCTACTTCCTGAAGTGGTTGATAATCCTCAATGTTAGTTAGCTCGAGCGTTCTCACCAAAGACGTCAGTCTTTCGGCACAGAATCGCAAGGGCTTTTTGTCAATAAAAGTATGCTCCTTCAGATGGGCGAGGAATGAGGGTGGTGTTTCTGAGATGACCTGTCGAACTTTCATTCGAGTCTAGACGATATTTAGATAGGGAGAAGCCTGACAAAGGATATTTCATTACCTTGAGATACTCAATGAATCGTTTCAGAAACGTGATAAAGTGCTCGGCTCTTCTGATGTTACCCGGCACAGCCTCTTTCAAGAGATCTTCGGGGAGGGCTTGTGGTAGTTAGCACCGTGAGTCACAAGAAACAGCTTGGAATGGGAGTGAACTAGCCTGGGTTCGCCATGAAAGCGTCTTCTTGGAGGGCTTCATCGGCGTCACGAAGACCCTGGACAAGCTTCTGATACTCATTCTGCAACTGCTCCTGATCTGTATCGCGCATCTGTGAAATCTTGGTCTCGAGGTTCTGGGCACCTCTGGTAGCTTTGCGTAATGAGTCCTCTGTGATGTCAGTGCTCAGCGCCTCGATACAGACGTTATCGATGTTGTGAGCCTCGTCGAAAACGACGATGCAGTCCTTGGAGAAGTCTCGTGATACTCGTTCGGCGATCTTGGGGTCAAGGAGGTAGTGATAGGAGAAGATGACCACGTTGCAGTATTGCATCTAGTGTCCGGTGAGCGTCTGGCTACAGCACATGTCTTGACCAAGAACATCAGGTTCGTACCATGCGTCGTGCAGTGAAGTAAGGGCACTGCTTGTGCTCCTCACCATAACGAATGATGTCGTCGAAAGACCAGACTCCATTGGGAATCAGGTTATGTGGCTCCAGTAAATCGAGGTTCTGCAGCGGAGTTTAGACGCTTGGAGCTGCACCAAATCAAAGATCTGCAGCACTCACATCATGATAAACACAGACGTCGACGCTCTCACCCCGGTCTTTCTTCTCCTTGACGAATCCAGCTGTGAGACTTCTGCACCGGGCATCAACGATGGCGCCACTCTTTTCCCTCTTGACCGACGGATGAAGACATAGATTCTTTCGACTTGTTAGACCAAGACCGCGGAATTCCTCCTCGAAACCAAGTTGCTCAGCTCGATATTTCATGAGAGCCTGAAGCTCGACTAATGCCTTTTCGATCTCGGACATGGTACCTAGATGAAGTCGCATGTGAGTAAGCTAGCCAACGAGCAGCAAAGGACTTATACGGGGCGAGGGCGGCCATACGTGAGCAGTAGATCAGTTTACGCTTCTCTGGCATGTACTGCTGATAGGCGACAATGAGGGACAGGAGAGAAACGGTTTTGCCGGTGCCCGAAGGCATTTCAAGAACGCAGTGACCGCCGGCATCCAGCGTTTCTGAAGGTTGGACAAAGGTAAGTTGATATGTTCATCAAGTAAAGGGGGGGACTAGTTGGTTGAAGTACTTTTGAGATCACACATGTAGCTGAGTAAAGAATATGAAGTGTCAGTAGGGGGTATCTGAGATTCTTCAATGTTTATGGATACTCACGCATATTGCTCTGTAAATCAACAAGAGTCAGTGCCATGGACTAAGTCAGAGGCTTTTGCCCTATTGAAGCTCACCTGGATAGATGCTGGGGTATGGGAATAGCACCGGTAGATCACTAAGCACAAGTTGAGTAAGCAAGCAGAAGCCAACGAGCAGTAAAGTCGTCCGTACTCAATATTGAACTTCATGGTGTCTCGTAATATGAGCACCTGGGTACGCCCTCGGTGAGTCTCTTGAGCAGGAATAAATTCAGTGTCATGCGCTGGGCAGATGGCGAGGAAGGTAGGTATATGACGTGAGGCGTCACGAAAGCTTTGAAAGAGCGAACCATGCTGTCGCGAAGTCACGTGCTAGACTGTCTACTCCTGACCGAGCTCTGATCAAGCGCTCACCGCGGTGAGTTGAGCAAACATGATCCGTGCACCACTTTTGACGTAAGTCGAGAGGAGGTAAAGGGATAGACGCGACAGTTACAGATCAGATCCTGGTTTCTCTCCCTGTCCCTCTAAACCATCATCATCCAGGGTCATGCGTTTGCTGTTACACCACCTTGGACACTAATTAGGGGAAGCACGCTCAGAAGGCGGGGGTTCTTGGGATAAATCGTTTGATCAGTCAGAAGCTGGGTGCAGACGATGCTGAAGCTGGTTTCCGGCCTACCCAGCCAGCTCATGGGAAGGTCTCGGGGTCAATGGGCATGCAAGAGCCCCCGCTGCTGACCCAATTACCCATTAGCCCTGAAATGCCGGCATTTCTTGGAGACTTGAGGGCCCTATGCTACGCTAAATTTACCCAAGCACACAGGAGCTGTGGATGGGCATGGTTTCCAAGAACATGAGATCTTCATGTTCTTATTACCCATCATAGGCCTTGCTTTGAACAAACATGATAAAAGATTCACAGTATCATATATTTCGTCAGGAAATCAAGAGGCTAGTGAGTTTCTCAATTGGACGAACAACACATTCATTTCTTCACAGTCGACCTTGTTCTTGGTTTCCGGGTCAAGTCATTTCGGACGGAATATGAAGCATTGTAGACTCGAATGTCCCAATAGCCATCAGCAAGTCAGCGAGCTCTCTCCTACTCGAGGCAATTCCTAGCTTTCTAAGGCGTACTCTAATACCGGTACTCCCTATGATTGTTGAGGATCTTGAGATGAGATGTGAAGTTCATTCGTAAATAGAGGAGGCGAGATCAGATGACATCTCGTTGCTTCGTACATACATGCCTAGCACCTAACGGCTGACGTGAACGTACTAGCCAGGCTGTATGCAGCCATTTTACACATCCCTACACATTCTCAAGGGTACAACCCAAGCTTTGGTTGGGCAAGTGTACGGAGTACGTACTCACACAGTACTTTTCCCATCGATCAACGGAGACAAAAACCTTGTAGCTACTGGAGTCCTTTATTTCGTTGGAGCGGCATGTCGTCTCATCCCATTTCACCACGCCCCAGATCTCGTCTCATAACCACCCAAGATCACCTCACGTCGAATTTTGCTCATATCCTTTCCAAGCGAGGAGGGAAGTCAGGCACGTGGCGCACAAAAAGTGTCAAGGGGATTGGGTAGTCGAAGTAAAAATACGGACTCATGGATTCCAACTTTGATGATCAGCTCTGAAGTTACTCTGTGCGGGCAAGATACGGCGCACTAAGTGCCTTCTCTACTATGTACATAGTATGGGAGCATATGGTTAGTTTCATTGTACAGTGTTACACTGTCTAGGTACCTGGTTGCCTACCGACTGACTCTCGGAAGGGGACAAAAAAACACAAGACCAACTTAGCTCGCGCTTGATCATATCGAGTCTCGCGTTATTTGTCCCTGGGCGCTACTTCGCTGCTTCTAATGTACGCTTAGCGCTCACGGCAAGTGCTTCCCCGTACGCCCCCGCCCCATCCTGTGCTTGGATGCAAGGATAACTGAGCAAGATGGTGCTTTTGACCCCGCTCCTTCATCGTCGCTGGTCTCGCTCAACTGGCCCGTGCACTTAAGACATCAGCCACTCCGCTGGGGTTGTACAATGGTCAGTCAGTCAGTCTGCTATCATTGCTATCACTGCAGGTCGTTTGATGTGAAGGAGCCGGGACAAACGAGCCATTCGAGTTTCGCTGTTTCTCTTCCTACACCCACAAATCATTCCTCTCCCTCCCCCTCTTCCTCTCCCTCTCTACTATTATTCAAGACTCTACCCATACATCCAACACATACTCATTACTGGATGCTCGCATATCATTCTGTCGATGAAACAACAACGTTTACCTATTCTCGGAGGGATCATCTATGTTGCATAATCTCATGCTCCATGCCTCACCACCTACCTTAGGTACGTAGGTAAACATCCTCCACCCATCCTCAGTCATCAATACCTACCAGGATCATCTTATCAAACCTCAATTCGCCATCCATCAGCGCACATCCACCATCCCGCGCCGCCATTCCGACTTACTAGAATGCAACAAAGTCTGCACCAGCACCAACAACACCAACCCAAACCCAACCAACCAAGATACAAAACACACCAATTCAAAATCAAAACAAACCGAAATCAACCACTGCCTCAATAAGTACCAACCTACCTATCAAAGGCCCCAACCAAACCTACAGCACGGCCACCACCATCTCACCATCTTGCCCTTTCTCGCCATCCTCGTCCATCCTTGGCTTGCCCCACTCCCGACCGTGATCCGATTCCTTCTCCTCTTCAACCTACTCCTCTTCATCATCTTTATCTTGTCCTCATCTTCATCCCGGACTTGTTGGTCTTTTATTTTGATCTTTTTATTTTCTCTTCTTTATTTCGATATATTTACTCCTCTCCTACTACTCATACCTTCTTCTTTCTTGACGTCTGCGTACCAACGTTGTATCTCATAAACTCTTATCGTGTGCTCCTCTGAATCTGGAAAGCAATTAACCAAGCTTTATTTACAAGAAATCCAAGTACTATCACAAGCTCTTGCTTTCCATCTCACTTGAGCCATTCTCACGCTTCATTGGACTGGGCCCAGTATCGGTTGTCATCGTCGTTATCGTTACTTGCGGCCTCGTAATCCTTATCGAGATTGGTTCAGCTACTGACCGACCCTTACTGCTTGTACATTTCATCGCCTTGCGCTTCGTGCTCGAGGAGAAAAGTATCTAGCTGTCTGGAACTCAGGTTGCATCCACGCTCGACTCGTCCTGATTTCACATCGCGCCCCTGCCATTCCGGTATCGTTCGGGTCTGGACAGTCTCATCACCTCCCTTGGGCTCTCCTCTTTCCAACTCAACCGCCTTGTGGCTGGCCTTGCGTGCCTTCTTGTCTTCCCAGGGGTTAGGCATGTGTGATAGCAAAGTTCTATCTGTAAAAGTAAAGCTACGTGCGTCAATTCCTGAAGCTCATCCTTTCTTGCTACTTTTCCTAATGGCTTGTTCCAGCATCGTTTGGTTAGAATCGGAATCCAACCTCTGCTCTTATACGTTCTCACGACGGCATCACGACGACCTCGACATCTGTATACCGCAACGACTTGATCGCCATCGGTTTCCTCCATTGCCAGCGGCTTCATCATCACCACCACCATTTAAATAACCCTAGATAAACAGTCGGGCTGCCATTGATATGACTACCATTGCCATTGCTCGGCCTATTCTGCCCCATCGGTCCTCTTCAACCATTACACCACCTCTCTCGCTCGAGTCTAGCACTAGTTCCTCTACACCATGTCCTGCTCCTGTTCCGAACAAGCACATTCCCATCTGTCCCACGGGACCTGCTCGTCCCAATGAGCCCGATACGCCTCCGCCTTCACCACCCTCACCGAGGAGCCAAGATCTGTTGCGTGAGAGCTCGGCCTTGTATCCCCTCGACGGTCTGACCCGTATTGACTCGGGGCCACTCTCCATATACGATCTTGACGCGTCTCAGGTGGCCGAGGCCCTGGACCTCATCTCTCGCCAGCCTCTGCCTGACCCTTCGCTCGTCTTCCCATGGATGCATGGCCTGCACCCGCAAAACCATGTTCAACAGGCATTCTTCACTGCCAGGAGGCGGAACCTTAGGCGGATACCAGCATGTCTGCGGGCTATAACTGTTGTCAAAGCCGATGGAGAACTCAGCTGTGCACGCCTCAAGGGTGCTGTTTCGCCAGACGAAATCATACAGCATGGAACACATGCCGAGTTCATCGAGGCTGACCCTCGCGAGGGCTTTTCTGTCAGAAATTTTCAGATTCAGACTGCCAAGATTGCTTGCATCTCAGACATCATCGTTTACGGGGAAGATGTTGCCAAGACTCACAAAATAGCATGGGCCATGGCTGCCGCTCAGCGTCGGTGGTACGAGAAGAATGACGGTTCCGGCACATGCTTGCCCGAATGCAACACTTTCGTCTGCACAAGCCCCTTCCAACAGTTTGAGGATGGGCACTCCGAGATAGTGGCTATTGGTGCATCTGGTCGTCTCACAGGCAAGATACTCGATTTCTTCCATCAAGAAAGGCGTGAGATGTGGGACATGACCGAGGCATCTGAGATTGCCACCAACGTCTTTCTGGGCCCTACACCCGAGCCAGGGGGGCCGGAGGAGCAGGAGTACGATATTTTGATCGAATGCAGCGATATGGGGCGGCTCAATCCGCTCACTCTTCAAATCATCGCTGAGACCCCGGACGATGTTGGCAAACAACGGTTCCTCGACTTTCCCTCTTCTGGGAGTATCTTGCCCCCAACGTGGTCTCACTCCGAGGCGGATGGCATTCTCGAGACTTGCAAATGGATCTATCACCTATCTCATGGTTCATACCCTGAAGAGGACTTGGGCACCACCCAGACCGACACCGAAGGGGACACTCCCATGTCTTTTGACCAACCTCTCACGTTCGAGGTCCGCCCTCGAAAGATCCTGCTTCACTGTGCCGATGGTTATACCGAATCCAGTATGTTGGCCATCGCCTATTTCAGTTACAGCACTGGCCGACCGGTGCCAGATGCCTGGCTTAATCTTCATACCAATAAAAAGCGCAACTTCTTCGCATATCCTACTGATGTGGCCTTGTTGACAGCCATTACTCCGCGATTGCTGCGAGAATCCCCGGTCTGTGCTGGGATGAGTTTGACAGAGATCACACAAATGACCAGAAACGAGCCGAGTTGGTTTGCCGGTTTGGATGGGTCGTTCCCAAGCCGGGTGCTCGATTACATGTACTTGGGTAATCTGGGCCATGCAAATAACCCTGATCTATTGCGAGCACTTGGTATCACGCAAATTCTCAGCGTCGGCGAAACGGCCATGTGGAGGGACGGAGAATTGGAGGAATGGGGCCCTGAGAACGTATGCGTTGTTCAGGGTGTTCAGGACAACGGTATCGACCCGTTGACGGATGAGTTTACTCGCTGCCTCGAGTTCATCGGTAAGTCCCCCTCACTGATCATGAACCAGTATTTTGGCTCACCAACTTTGACAGACCGTGGAAGACGAAATGGCACAGCGACATTGGTTCATTGTCGTGTTGGTGTTTCTCGCAGCGCAACGATATGCATCGCCGAAGTCATGCGTGAGAAGAACATGTCTTTCCCGCATGCATATTGCTTTGTCAGGGCGCGCCGCCTTAACGTCATCATTCAACCGCATCTGCGCTTTGCATACGAACTCTTAAAATGGGAGGAGACCCTTCAACGGGACGGCCGCGCCGACGCTGAGGTAAAGCGAGCTCTTGAATGGGGCGAAATTACACGAGAGATTGCGTTGATGAATCGACCATACTCACGATAATCAGTCTACGGCATACTCGTTATAGCGGCTGTGCTTGATACTCAGCGGCTGTAGAACACTTATGCTCCTTGGGCACAGCGACTATGCTACAATATCCTAACGTGTATATACTGCTCCCGTCTGTTGTTCTGACTCGATGACCTCATGCAGGCCTCGGAGCATTTACAATGTTCGTTGGTGTTGCCGCCACCGCCGGTTACTGTCCCCGGGCTTCCAACATGGACCACGGATCACTTTGGAATGCACAGAACCCATAGGAGGGTTGCAGAAATAATGCAGGTTGGGTATCATGACGGCGTTTTGTTCTTGGTTCTGAGATTTCGGGCTTGAAAAGCCATGATGAACTTGTGTATCAGGCGTTTGCTTTCACTTGAATGTGTATGTGTGTGTGTGACGGAGATGCCATCGTCAATATTGCTACCGGTCTCGGGGATTTTGCCTTGGGCGTTGGTACAGACACAGCTGTATACTTGTTTTGGATGGTTTCGAAAGTACCTGCTAGTTTGGACTGATACGACGATGAATGACAACAATCACCAAGAGTCAAAGATGTCTCATAATCTCGTTCTATTTTATTTGACGATGTATTATGACACATGATCCTGTTGAGGCTTCGGTATTGGTTGATTGATTACATGTATACTAAATACGGCCAAGAAAACAGCCCATAACCTAACGCGAAACTCTACTTGTGCGATACTCGTGGAGATGGGATTTCGACATGGAAAGCGATATAGCAAAAAGAGAAGCAAAGGCAAAAAAGGGTATTTCAAAAAAGAAAAAAGGGAACATAAAACGCTTCGAGCTTGAGAGCACAAATGGTGTAGCAAGGAGGGTAAAGTGTCTAGAAAAGTAACGCCTCCTGGGAATGTTCCCAGTGATGCCCATCTTCTAACGAGAAGAAATGGGGTGGAACAAGACGAATCGACCACTGCAATCGCCAGACAACAAATTCCTTAAGTCAAGGCGTCGCCCTTATCGTCTCCTTCCAAAACACTACAAATAATGTTAGACCAAACATCAAGTCCTTGCGCCAGGAGACTTACGAGAACTGCTTCACCAAATAACCTTCGCCCCCATGCTCCATGTCAATATTATAAACATAGAAGCCGCCATCGCTCGTGACTACCATGACTTGCGGGCTACTGCTGCTCATCGCTACAACGCTACGCAGCGGGCCACCTAGAGAGTCTCCCAGGGGCCGAGAGCCACCAGCCGAGACGAATGACTTGGGGATCTTGATGAAGGCAAAATCTCTCATGGGTTCCCACATTTCCGTCACAGACTGTGGTAGATATGAGCCCACCACTCCCGCAACGCCGCGACCCATGATCTGTGAGGAACGTCGTAGCATACTGCTGAACGAACCGCTTTGTCTGTGGTGGCTCGCGTTATTGCTGCTGCCAGCGCCATTGCCAGGGCTTATCAGATCCGACGACTCTCTCTGGGGCGACTTCGTTGCATTGTTACCAGGGGATTCGGGGTCGTCGTAGCTGCGCGCCCTTGACCATCGGTCCTGTCGTTGATGGGGTTCAATGGGGGCGCCAGCAGGCGTGTTATGGCCTGGCGGTACACCCAGGCGGAATATGTGGATTGTATCAGATGTAGAAGATACACAAAGAAGGGTGGAACTGAGGTTGAAGGACATGCTGTAGATTGTTGAAGGGTAGGTGCCACGCCGGAATTGGTAGAGCTTTTGACCTTTTGGCACCGAGAAAACTCGAATTATGGTGCCAGTTTCGCTAGCTGTTGCGAGCATAGTGCCGTCATTGTTGAGGCATATGCAACACAGAGGCGACCGATGCGCTTCGATGACATTCACAGCTTTCAACGTGAGGGTGTCGAAGACGAGGACCTCGCCCGATGTCGGGGCAACAAAAGTGGATTGAGGAGGGGCATGAGCAGGTCTCCGGGCATCTGCGTCTTCTCGGGGCTTCGGAAGAGGGTACGCTATGAAACAGTTTTCGGATGAGGGCGACAAAGCGCAAATGGCCGAAGGATTAGGCGAGGTGGCGATGGTATGGAGAAGACTCATGTTGCTAATATCATAAAGGTATATCTCTTCTTCGAGAACAACGGCGAGGCGCTTGCGATTTAGGCGAACAGCCAAGACAGCGGAGGGAAAGGTAAGTTCACAAATGACCGAGGCTCTCTAATAACATAGGTAAGTCAGGGCGCATAGTACAGACATGGATTACATAGCTTGCCTTGGTATTCTGGATAATCAAGTGACGGGGAGAGAGGATCAAGGCGACCAGGGAGGTAGAGAAGAGCATCTCAATGATGGCTATGTTCCCGTCATCGCTACTAAAGATTCTCGTAAAGGGATCAGTGTGATAGATTCGGAAACCCTTTGATGTGCCTTTACGGCGGGCGCGGTGCGTCAGCTACAACTACGAGTGCCAGAAAGACGCCAAGCTTACCGACGGCTAGACAGCTATGGTCTTGATTGAAGGTAATGAAGTTGAGTGTCGCGTTGGCCATGGTTTAACGCCTGCGCAGGTCAAGGACCAGGCAGGATAGCGCTGAAGTTGTATCGGGTCGTGTAGAAGGGATTCGCGAATAATGGGTGGGGAGGGGCTTGTCGACAGCTATGAAGCACTTGAATAACCGGAGCAGTCGCAGTCGTTTCAGAGAAGATTTCAAAGCCGAAAGCTGGAGAGGAGTTCTCGAGGGGGCGTCTGAATGTCTGTGAGGGTTCCGAAGGATGGGATTCAGATCAGGTGCAATGCTAATCGTCACGGTGGATTTCGTTTTCGCTTTCGAAGAGGTTGGGGATGCAAACGCCGAAAGCAAAGGTAGTTCGTATCGGTCGCCGACGGGGAGATGTCGTGACGTGAAGTGGCAGACTTGTGGACAAAGAGTGTTGATTTCTTAAAGAAGATGCTATCGTGGAATATGTAAGACGTTCACTAGCCAATTCTCGAAATGACCGACCTGAGGCGTTGAGGAACAAGGCAGCCTACAAGCCAGGCAAGATGGTTGGTTTAATTGATGGGAAGAGAGACGGAGCTCGGAGAAAGCTGGGTGGGGTGAACTTTGAAGAGACGCCTGGACGGGTTGGATCTACCTGCCTAAGGTAAGCAAGCACATGAGGACTGTAACCCCCGCCCTAATGTATGTATGTTCAGATGGAGATGGGAAGGCACGCCAGGTTTGCAAGACCAACCTTGCTGCATTAGGTATCGAACTTGGCAGGCACTTTTTTCCCACCAAGTTCACAGGTTTCACACCTTTTGGCTTTTGGGCCTGCTCTCATTCACCTGCAACCAATACCTACTTACTCATCTTTGAAGTACAAGGAATACCAGAGTCGATCAAACTATCTTGAAAAGAACAGAACACCAGTCAAAATGGCCAAAGAGCAACCATTGCCCGCAAAGGCAGCCAAGGCTCAAGCCCTCGATGACTTGATCATGGGAGTCAGTATTCATCTTGCTACCTACGCCGGGAGTTATTCTCCTAAACGCAATCATTTTGTACTGTAACTAAGATATGGATGTCAGACGAACAGCAGCAGTATTGTTTCCAAGCGAAGTGTCGAGCGTTTCTACTATCCTGATGAAACCCACTTCTTTCGCTATTTTGTTCCCAAATTCCAACGTCGCGCTCCTCTTATCAACCGTGGGTACTGGCTACGGCTGAGGGCCATCGATGTCATTGTTCGCCAGTTCTTGAATTCACCATGCTCGAGCAGCAAAAAGGTCGTCATCAACCTAGGTTGCGGTAGGTGAGTTACCATGCGAGATGCATATGAGTGTCTGAACCGGACAGTATTGCTAATTTGACGACTCCCTCTCCTCAAGTGATGTTCTTCCTTGGCAATGTCACCATCGTTACGAATCTGCTTGCAAGGACACCGTCTTCGTTGACATTGACTACCCAGATCTCATGCGCAAGAAGCGAGCAATCGTTCTGGGAACTCCTCAACTCAGAGATCTCTTGGGGGACCACCCCTATATTAGCGACAGAGATACCGATCAGCTCCTTCTCAAAAGTGACAAGTACTGTCAACTTGCTTGCGACCTGCGTCAACTCGACTCAGTTCGTCAATGTCTTGAATCATTCCTTACCCTGTCTGATTGCTCGGTCCTGTTCGTTGCTGAGGTCTCTGTAACATACATGGACACCGTCTCCGCCGATGCTCTCATTGAATGGGCGAGTTCAATCGGTAAAGGTTGGTTTTTTCTAGCCTACTGAATCTCTACTCAGGAGAGACTGACATTCAGTAGCCGAGTTCTGTCTCTTGGAGCAGATCCTTCCCAATGGCCCAGATCATCCATTTGCGAAGACAATGTTGAATCACTTCAGCAAACTCAATACTCCACTCAAGTCTGTCCACCAGTATCCTTCTCTTGATAGCCAGCAGAGACGTTTTCAACAACGAGGTTGGCATACTGTCGACATATGGGACCTCTGGGAAGCTTGGAACAATGAAACATTTCTGAGCTCTGCTGAGAGGATTGCGCTCGACGACATCGAACCGTTCGATGAATGGGAAGAATTTGTTTTGTTTGCGCGACATTACTGTGTCGTTCATGCCACAGCGTACCCAAAGGAGAGTCAACACCCTACAAAGGACTACTCTACCGACCCTGGTCAACAGATCGATATCTCCATACAGGCTTTAGGCTCGTTAGGAGCTCCTAAACGCCGCTTTGGCTTACCAATGACAGCGAAGAACCCCGAGGGCCAGCAATACATTGTTCAAACTTTGGGGCTTGGTAACAGCAGCAGGCTCGGATCCTGCGATGTTTATACTCTAGGGGACGCAAACATCCCTTTCACAATGTCTCCAGTCGGACCATCCGCGAGACTTTGCCACACCCTCACTGACCTCGGCGCTTTTGGTTTCCTTCTCGTTGGCGGTCGAGCATCGCCTTCTAAGGCCTTGTCTGACTGCTGGCTATTCAAGAAGGACACCAACAGCTGGGAAAATACCTTCGACCTTCCTATTCCGCTTTTCAGACACACTACCATAAGATTGCCAGGATCCTCGCTTGCCTTGGTAATAGGTGGGAGGGCTGGACCTCGTGGGGTTTCTTCAGAGCATCTCGTCTTCCACCCTATCAGAGGATGGTTGAAGTGCGCCGTGTCTAGAGATAGGCCTAGGTCTTTATTCGGAGCCGTTGTTCTTGCCTCGCCAGTTCTTTCTGAGAAGCCGGGATTATATCATGGAGTGCTAGCCGGCGGCATGACCAACGACGGAACGATCAACACGCAAGCCTTCCGGTGGAACGTCGATGCCACTGCCAGTCAGGTTAGTTCTCAAGCCTGCGTTCTGTTCATCTTCATATACTGACCAAGACTTGATGGTAGCCATCAATACACTTCGAGGCTCTGAATAATTCACCTCGATCTTTGGCGTTATTTGGTGCGCAATCCCTGGATGTCGGTCGCTTCACTGCTGTATGTGGTGGTATCGGTCAAGAGGCTTCCTGCCAAGGCCAAGACATTGTGTTCGTTTCGACATTGGATGCTGTTCAAATTGCTTCTGCTTCACCAAGCCATGGGCAAACTGCAGATTGGCCGTTCATGATAGGCTCTTCCACTGTTTCCGTCGGTTCTAGTCTAATTGTATTCGGAGGAGGGGCGACCTGCTTCTCCATGGGGACATTTTGGGACGCCAGGGCATATGCCATCAGTGTCCCGGATATCTTCTCTGGAATTGTCTCTGATTACAGAGCGACTGACGAATCTATCCATGTCAGTTATCTGAACTCGCCCAAACTGGCCCAACAAACCACCGATACATCTGATCAACCCCGGACACCAACAGAGTGTCCAGTCACCACGGTTCCGCGTATTCAAGTAAACTCAAAGAATGACTTTGAAGAAGCGCTTCGCAACAGAACGCCTGTCATTATCGAGGGGCTGGATTCGGGAACCTGTGTGGAAAGGTGGACGCCCGAATACATGACTGAGCGTCTAGGAGGGCCTAAAGAGGTAAGGAGCAAAGCAATAGCATGAACTGCTCATGTTTCTGATAAGGCTGTGGAAGCTAACTTGATATTAGGTCGTGGTACATGAAAGCTTGGCCGACACCGACAAAATGGACTTCAACTCTAAAAATTTCCGCTACGTAACGCAAAGCTTTGAGACTTTTATGGAAAAGGCGAGCAGCGGCCAAAGGGTCTATATGCGCGCCTTGTCAGAAGAGAAACCGTCTGATGCACCGGCCGACTTCAGCGAAGACTTTCCGTCTCTCGCAGATGATTTCCAGGTGCCGGAGCAGCTGAGCTACGTTAAAGAGCAGCTCTTCAGCTCGGTCTTGAGAATCTCGGGACGAGTAAACATGTGGTTACATTATGACGTGAGTCCGATCTTTATTTTCGTTTGGTGGAACGTGTGACTGATCGGTTCATTAACGAATCCAGGTCATGGCCAATGTTTATACCCAGATTCGTGGGTCGAAGCGAATGATTCTGTTTCCACCTACCGACGTCCGACATCTGGCGTTTGCTCCTGGGGCTTCTAGTTCGAGCCTTGACGTATTCTCGGCACTGGAAAGGCACCAGCTGGGACCAACTCACCCTCACGAAGCGGTATTGAATCCCGGTGATGTTCTACTCCT
The DNA here is from genome assembly GCA_013618395.1 of Fusarium domesticum. Classification (NCBI taxonomy): domain Eukaryota; kingdom Fungi; phylum Ascomycota; class Sordariomycetes; order Hypocreales; family Nectriaceae; genus Fusarium; species Fusarium domesticum. The sequence goes on along the minus strand of JABFEV010000611.1, from coordinate 21,968 downwards.
GCCAGCGATGTGGTTCCATACAGCAACACCAACAACTGACATGAGTGTTGCGATCAACATCTTCTTTCGGGACCTTGAGAGCGGATACTCAACCGGTCGTGATGTGTATGGGAATAGAGATCTGGCGGCGTACGAAAAGGGGAGACAAGATGTGGCCCGGATGGCCAAGAGCTTCGAACGACTTCCCCAAGAAATTCGCCGATTCTATCTGGCAAGACTCGCAGATGAGCTGGTCCAGGAGCAGTTCTGATGAGGTATCATTCCCCCGAAGTTGCTGCCGGGACTCAAGACATGCTCAAGAGGGGAGGGACGACGCTATTCACGGCCCATCGACGCCAACGTTTCAGTGGTGGTACATAGGTTGGGATAATATGAGGTTAGCAAAAGTGTGTGAGAAAATAAGGCCGGCTCATGAACCTTAATGAGCGTCAGCAACGGCACGAATACATGAATGAGGAAAGTCGTTTGCAAAGGAGACGAGGTCAGAGCGCAGCAAGAAAGCGCTCACAGTCCACAAGTCAGTCAGTCCTCTGATGTCCTCGGCTAGGATGAGAGAAACAGCTGCCCCTTGCAGAAAACTGACCCTAGCGATTAAAGGCGCACCCCTCGATCGCAAGCGCGATATCGATCATGATTGTGGGTAAAAGCCCCGGGTTCCGAGTTTTTCATTCGTGCACCATCCTAAACAGGGTGAGACGGAGATCTGACGGACTTTGAGAGGTCAAGGGTTGGTTAAGGTTGGTTACCTAGCTCGCAGCCTATCAAGTCACGATTGAATCATATAATAATAGTTCGGGGATACAATAAGCCCTATTCCAAGTTATGCATACTACTACACGAAAATTCTATTGGCCCAGTAAATGCAACAAACACTGCGAACAGCGTCGGCAACCTCAGCTGCCAGCCATAAAAAGTGCAAACTATTGAGGCCAGGCGGTGTGTGGAACTAGCGGCTGCTTGGTGTCTGCTATCATGCTTGTTCAGTGAGAGGGGCATGATGTTGGATATCGAGCAATCACCAAATAGTACTTGCTAACCTATATATGCAAGGGAGATACGCTACGTACAGTCGACCCGTTTTCTGTTTTCTGTTTTCTGTTTCCCGCCCTCGACAACTTGGCTCCATGCAATGAGAAATGGGTGGGAGATGTGTCTTAGCTCCAAGACACCATGATCCGACTACCGAATGCAGCACTGCAGTCTGTGTCTGTGTTTGTCGTAAAGCGTGGTTCGTCGAGGGACAACGTGGGACACGCGAGGTTGGTCTCAGAATGCTTTGACGGCCTTGTCTCTTTTTCCTTTTTTTTCTTCTTTTTTTTTCTTTCTTTTTTTCTTTTCGTTCTCTCCGCTTCTTTTCTGTGAGACAAACCATCGATCAATTGAGGCAACAACTGACCAAAAAAAAACAATTGAAAAAAAAGTTAACAAAGGAAACAATGAAAACAATGAAAATAAAAATAAAAAAAATTTGAAGAAAATGAAGAAAACAAAGAAAAAAAAGCTTTTGTGACGAGCTGTTTGTCATTCAGCTTGTGGAACCTCGAAACATAAGTACGTACTCTTCTTACTCTACCTCGGATAGGATAAGAAGTTTGCCCGTCGAAATGATAGGATGTCAATTTCCCGACGACATGGTAAAGTGGGCCATTACCACTACAAAACAGGACAAGGATCCCCGACGAGGACAATGCCAAGACCAAGATTCCCTACTCCACCGAGCCTATCATCTGTCATTATGACGATCGATTTTCCACAGGCCTGGATCGTGTGTCCCGTGCAAATGATGTCGAGGCAGGGGGCAGGGTTAATGTGGAGGACTTGATTGCTAGAAGGGGGAGAGGAGGTGGGGCGATCTTGACAGGGAGGTGGGGAGCCACGGGCGTTCCAAGTTTCAACTGCTTTCAGCTCGTCCAAGACACTGCGTGCACCCCAGAACGAGAAAGTACCGGTAAAATGAGGATAACAAGTTGGGAAGAGGAGAGGGGAGGAAATCTGAGGAACAATGTGTCCATGAGGTGAAGCCGACTTCAGCCTCTATTAACTATCAATGATCAACGATCACCTACCTACCTTACTGTCATGTGAGTCTGGACAGTGTTTGACTTTCCCCTTGGCATTTTTTTCTTCTTCTTCTTCCATGTTGTGCTAGGCACCGGGCAAGCACAAGCGTAGGCTTGTTCAAGTAGGCTCCCGTATTGCAATGGCCGAGACAGGAAACTTTGCCTTGTGTGCTATGACATCTTCGAATTAGAAGTTAGACCTAGTGCGTGATTCGAAACAGGAGAAAAGGAAAATGGGAAAGAGGGAAGGGGGGTATGATTTGATCTCCCTTACAGAGACCAAGCTATGGAGTACAGAGTCCCATTGTTACTACTAGTACTAGCGCGAATTGAGTTACTGATCAGGTTCTTAGGTGGACATAGTAGTAGTTGTTTGTGTGTCGCAACCTAGTTGTATCATCATCCATCAACTCAAACCATGATTTCCAATCTATAACGCTGCAGCTCAAAAAGAAATCATCGTGCCTAAAGTTTATCTCTCAAACTCTCGACAACAACAACATGCATACCAGAGCTTCTCGTCAGCCAAATTCCAGGCCCGTTTGTCACCCACCAAAGAGACAATGACTTGCCTATCAGACAGTCTTATTGGCCGAGTGATCTTCGTCATTTTTCCTCAATGAGGGAGAGCCACTTTTATTTTTTCCGTCGATAATATTTTCTCACATTTCTTTTCTTCCCCTCTGCCTTGTTTACAACTAGATCTTTGACCAGTGGCATGGGCATGTTGACAGGTTCCCCCTTCGCCATCCCCTCCTCTCCCCTGCCCTTCTTCCCTTCTCGTCCCCCTCCGATGCTAGGCTAAATTCATCCCGCGCCCGTTGTATGGATTGGATTACTAGCTTGGATTAGCGCCATCGTTGTCGCCAACGACAGGGGGTGCTCAAATGTTTACATGCAACTAACACCCCCTCTGCCATCAACTAGTCCCACATCTCATTACTATGTAGTCTCTCTGGAGCTGAATCTCAACAAGGATGACCCTCTTTTGGACGCGCAAAGGAATAATAGCCTTGCCTATGGATAGTTGTACTGGATACACCAACCCCAAGCCAACATACCCATGCAAATGCAAATGCTCTCGCCCAGTGTCTTGCAACATGCCGGCGGCTTACTCCAAACTTGCTACAATATGTACCCTCCCGAGCTCTCGCATGTCCCTTTAAGAAAGAACCTCCCGTCTCCCTTCCCCTTCCCCTTCCCCTTCAACCCCATCCCAGATCTTGTCAAAGTAAAGGCCCTCCCTCCATTCACTCATACGGCGCCAGCGACTCCGTCGTTGCACGCCTGTGACACCTCGCCATGACTTCCCACGATTTTCTTCGTGAGTATCAAGGCCAGATTGTGCCCCAGAGCTATAATGCCGGCTTCGTTGCTCTCAGTTACCTCGTCAGCTTGGTTGGTGCCGGCTCGACTCTCGAGCTCATCAATAGACGAACGAGCTTCCGAGGTCTCTTTAATCAGTATGCCATCTTTCTCTCTCATAGTTTCTCCACCCTGTCAATCTGGGATATCTCCATCCGTCGACTCTCAAACAACTTTGCTGATCATCTACAAGCCTGCTACTCGTAAGCTCGGCTGTTACCATGGGCGGCGTGGCTATCTGGTGTATGGTAAGTAAACAAGAATCACAATCGCAACTAGAGACATGGATACGTACGCAGACAAACGCTCACACATTATTCCTCGTCTTAGCACTTCATCGGTAACAGAGCCATCGATCTTGCCAACGGTGAACCCGAGATGCAAGTCGCCTATTCGAGTGGATTCACGGCCGTGTCCTTCTTCGTCCCCATCATCGTCTTGCTCGCCGCATTCGTCGCCGTCGGCACCAACAACACTGTTTCCTGGCGGAGAGTCATTTTCGGCGGCGTCCTCTGCGGTGCCGCTGTATGTGGTATGCACTACCTCGGCAATGCGTCCATCGCCAATTATTCATGCATATATCGAAAAGCCTACGTCGTCGGATCCGCCATCATCGCCGTCATCGCCAGTATCGTTGCCCTCGCTATCTTCTTTGTCTTCAGAGCCATGTGGGCCAACTCATGGTGGAAGCGGGCCATCTCAGCTGTCGTCCTTGCTGGTGCTGTGTCCGGCATGCACTGGTGTGCTGCTGTCGGAACTCGTTACCGCCTCAAGATCATCAGATCCGAGGGTAACGAGCCCTCGAGGAGCGCAACTGTTGTCGTTGTCATCTGTCTGGTCAGTCATTGAAATAACAGCAGCATGAGTCGCAAGCCGAGCTGGTACTAACTCCCCATCTCTTGTAGTCCATCGGCTCCTGTCTCATCATCGCCATCTCTGCTATTCTCAGGGCTAGAAACATGAGAAAGTCGGCCCTTCGAGCTCAGCAGATCACTTTGGGCGCCGCAGTCTTCGACAAGGGCGGCAGGATACTCATTGACCCCGATGGGTTTATCCCTAGCACTGTCGTTACTGACTCTTTTTTGGAAAAGGTATAGACACCGTTTCTTTTGACGCTTATGAACGACTCCTAACTGGTGTAAACAGAACACGAAGGAGGGATTCAGTATTGGGCATCCGCTCTTCCAGTGGATGTTTCACGCATCAAGAAATTGGAGTATGATTTCAACTCTTGTTGGCGGCATGAGGCGCCATATCGCACAGTTGCCTCACTCGAACGGTTTCAAAGATGGACGACATGGTATTCAACTCATTAGCGAGCACGGCGAGATGATCGAGAGCTACGATGCCATCTTTAGGGAGCTGTTCTGTCTAGCTGGGGCTGCACTGGCAGATCGTTTCAGGGAAGATTTGACGTCGGTGGGCGTCTTGTGGGATGAGATTCTCCCTACAGGCGCCAATGGCAAGTTGCCACGGTCCCAACAGCCCAAGAGCTCCCACACAAGCCGTGAGTCATCAGGTGCTGAGGGTGCTGAGGATGACCAAGGCGGCTCCGACTTGGCAGAGAAAGGACTCAACGCCTGGCAACCAGAATTTGGAAGAGGATCTCTAATGTTGTTGATTCAGCGTGTCGACTCAGACCGAGACGCTGAACAATTAGTATCTGCCGGATTCCGATTTGCCGAACTTCACCAAGTTAGCAACCTCATCAGGTTGAATATGCAGATCCAAAGCCCCGACTTCGAGGCGAAGCTCCGGTCCATGTCGACGTACACGACCGAGCAGAATCAAACACTCCCGGGCGTTCACCTAGGTTTCTTTGCTGTTCGCGCCCGTGTCAGCTCTGGCTTCGAGGTTCTCGTACGCAAAGGCGCACGACACTTACTCCCATCCATGGCTCTTCCCCTCACCAATCTTGAAAGCTGGCATATACAATTTATTAAACGCTTGGAAAATCTTTCCCTGTCCAAGATGCTTCACGCTCTAAAGGAGGACGCCTTGTTTCAACAAACCCCCGAGGAGGCCGAGTTTGCGGGCCAATTATCAAACGCGGCCAAGGCTCTGCGGGAATGGACTCAGGAGCCCCTATTTGACGAGGCTGTCCTGACGTCGACCATCGTTCGCGTGCCATGCCGCAGCGAACAGAGGCAGGGCGAAGCAACCATGGTCGCGATGCGGCTGGTGGTCCCCATTCACTCGGTGCTGGCTAGCCCCAACTGCGAGTTCGTGCCGCTCAACTTTTTCAAGATGCGCCAGGTAACACCACATTTTCAGCAGGAATTCACTCGAGAGGTACACCGGGAGTTTGGGCATGTTATCAAATTGGAGGATCGACGTGAAGGGTCGCAACATAGCGGCGCTTGGCTCTCGCGGGGATACTGGCCCTTCAGACAGGCAGAGAAGGCCATGGCAACGGTCAGTGGACGGCGGTTTTCCACACATGAGTCGACAAGTTCCAGCTCGACCATCAACCTCTGCCCAACTAAGAACGCCAGTCGAGCACGATCAATCGACTCTGTCAATGACCCAGGCTCGTATGCGATGAGAGAACATTCGTCACAGACAGCGCCATCATACGGTGGTATCATGGTGTTTCAAGAAATCACCATTGATGTTCAGGAACAAGAGGCGAGGGCGGAGCAGGATCTTCGGTCAGTTGGATCAGATACGCTTACCAACAAACCAACAAACTCGACGGCAGCGCCAGCACCTGGAATCGAGCTTCAGTCGATGGGTCACATCGGAACGAATGTGCAGGTTGATTCACAAGTATCTAACAATGTTGGGGCGCGGAAGGGCTCAATGAGCCATAGAATGTCCTTTGTGGACATCTTGTTTGCCGAGACTGTTGAGAGTCGCTAGTACAGGGATGAGCAGCCGGCGTAGTCATGCAAAATCCACTGGCGTATGTACGAATAATGTGCGTGTACTTTGTATAATCCGGTCTTGGCCGGTTTCTATTCTTGTTCCGTTCCCGAGCTAGAACGGTGTAGAGAAACGGCCGAGATGGACAGATTTGGCGATCTTAATTCTGGAGGATTTTTCAGTTGATGGGATGTAAGAAGGACGACGTGGACAGAGAAAGGGCAATGTTGTTGCGAAGGCATGTTAGAGAATACCCGTTAATGTTTGGATAATTGGTCTACCTGTGTAGATGGTAAATAGATTAGATGCCCTTGCCCACTCGGCCTGCATTGGCCGCGATGCAAATCGAGAAGAGCTGACAGCAACAGCCTAGTCAACGAATAAGAGGTTGAGCTTTACGATGTAGGTGATCTAGACTTCGGACAGGCCCGGCGACGGAATGTTTGGCGAAGCAATTTGTTAAAGACAATACAATACATTCAGAAGGATGACCGAGAAAGTGTACATTTTGCTTTTCGTGCTTTTGGGGGAAGTCGGGTTAATAGGAACCCCAGAGGATGCTTGTGGGGGTTAGTGGTGAGTATGGGGGTTTATAGGTACCTACTACTGAGCATGTTGTTGGCTGACATGGGCTGCCCGGGTACTACTAAACAAAGCGCTCTTTCCCACCTTGCTGACCAGTTTTCACCCGTAATAACCCAACCGACGATGGAAAGAGAGCTTGCAAGTTGGGGGTTCTTCTTCCCTTGTTGTGCTCTTGCCCAGATTCCGACATGTCAGGTTTTCCCACCAACCAGAATGCTTCAATGCCGATCCAAGGTGCTGTTGGCTTATTCGACCACCACTAAGGCAAGGGTAACTAACAGCCCAGTATCGAGTACTTGTAGGTAGGTATGAGTGAGTACGAATGCATTTCTGGTTTCTTGGTCTCTTGGTTTCTTTGATTTTTATTTATTTTTTATTTATTTATTTATTTAGCTTACTTGATCGATAAATCTTTCTCGTCAACAAAGAATACTGCAAGGTAATCGTGAACATACAGTGAGTGTAGAGACGAGATCTGACATAGTTACTACCTAACATAGTGCTTGGTATTTCCCCCAATTTCCCCAACTCCAATAAAGGAGGAGAACCACTGATGGCCCCCAACCTTGATTCATTGCTTGCTCTACTCCTTCCATCGGCTAGACAATCAATTGGAAGTCATCCACCCGGCACCTCCTTTCAACAAATCATTAATCCCCCCACTCTCCTAGATCAATTGGAAACCCAAGCACAGCCGGATCTCCAAAAAAGAAAGAAGAAAAAAAAACCCGGTAAAAAAAAAGAAAAGTTGACATCCATCCAACGTAAACCAGTAAACCCACGGCATTTCCTCCACCCATGAGCCGGCACTGGGCCTCGTGACAAGGAACCACAATAATAAAAATGAGAGTATCATGGATGACTATCAACTCCAGCCTTTGTCCACCATATTGAGGTAGATTCACTGGAGGAGAATCCTGGGTCTAATTGGTTCTTTATCCGACACCATTGGCTCGACTCCGAAATCGCCAGAGGTTGACTCCCATACTCCTCAACTTTAGGACACCTTGTGGGAAGGAATGACCGGCTGTCCCACTGAATTTCCACATTCCCCCACAGTAAGTGCTCAAGTGACGTACCCCCGAACCCACCACCCACCAACCTACCCACTCCCTCCTGCATCTCTTTGGCCATGCGCTTGCACCAGGCGTTGTCTGCGCAGCGCGTTGCATGTGCCAGAGCAAGACCTCCCATTATCGATTATCACTCACTCTTTTTTTCTCACTCCTCAATTCTTCACTATCGTTGATTCTCTCCTCTTTTTTCTTCTCGCTTGTTGGTCTATCCCCTAGCCTCCCTCTTCCTAGTCGATCCTACATTTAGCTTGGCTTTTCCTCTTTCTTCTCTTCCTCTTTTCTTCTTCTCTTCAGTCCTCCAAGCGTCTTTTTGGGTACACCATTGTGGTGGTATCTGACATTGTTAAACCTTCGGCCCTCCGAATGTCGGAATTGCTATCGCATTGTTTTTCTTATAAACCCCTGCGTTAAGCTCCAGGTTCCCCGCTTGAATTAAGTTTGCAATTGACCAATTCACGCTGCTACAACAGACTGCGCTCTTGTGCAATCGACATCACGGTCTCCATCTTGGCCCCCAACCTATAACATAGCTCCGACTGAAGCTTCAAACCCAGCTGCAGGCTCACAATGTCGCCCGCTGCGAGGGTACGATTCGGCGCCCTTCGCCGCTACCTACTCCCAGGCGCCCTCGCTACCTCGGGCGCCATTCTTCTCTACAGCTACAAGCCTCGCGACTTCACCGGCCACTCGTCTCCTGATGTCCCGCCACCAACCTTTGGCGCCGATGGCACTTTCAAGCTGCCCCGTTTCCCACGAGTCAAGTCCCGTGAGCAACAGTTGGACCAGCTCCGCGCCAGTTCTGCTTCAGACGTTGAAGAGTATGACATGCTCATAATTGGAGGCGGTGCGACTGGTGCTGGTGTCGCCCTGGACGCTGCCACCCGCGGCCTCAAGGTTGCCATTGTTGAGCGAGACGATTTCAGCAGCGGCACCAGCAGCAAGAGCACCAAGCTTGTCCATGGTGGTGTGCGCTACCTCGAGAAAGCCTTCTGGAACCTCGACTACAACCAATATCAGCTCGTTAAGGAAGCGCTCAAGGAGCGCAAATACTTCTTGCAGACTGCCCCTCATCTTAGCTCTTGGTTGCCCATCATGCTTCCTTTGGACAAGTGGTGGAAAGCTCCCTACTACTGGGCTGGCACCAAATGCTACGACTTGCTTGCCGGTAGCGAGGGTATCGAGAGCTCCTACTTCCTCACCCGAAGCAAGGCTCTCGAGGCCTTCCCTATGTTGAAGCAAACAGACTTGATTGGTGCTTTGGTCTACTACGACGGTGCTCACAACGACTCGCGCATGAACGTTTCAATCGCCATGACTGCTGCCCTGTACGGCGCCACCGTTGTCAACCACGCTGAAGTCACAGGACTCCTCAAGGATGATCAAGGCAAGCTCTGCGGTGCCAAAGTTAAGGATCTCGTCGCAAACAAGAACGGCCTGCCTGCCCAAGATATCACTGTTCGCGCCAAGAGTATCATTAACTGTACAGGACCTTTCACCGACTCGATCCGTAAGCTGGATGACCAGGAGTGCAAGGAAATCGTTGCTCCCTCATCCGGTGTCCATGTCATTCTCCCTGGTTACTTCAGCCCCGGCAAGATGGGCTTGCTAGACCCCAACACCTCGGACGGCCGTGTCATCTTCTTCCTCCCCTGGCAAGGCAACACTATCGCTGGTACCACCGACTCACCCTCTTCTATTTCTGCCAACCCTATGCCTGATGAAAAGTCTATTGAATGGATCCTCAGCGAGATCAGCCACTATCTGTCCCCTGAGATCAATGTCCGTCGCGGCGACGTTCTGGCTGCCTGGTCCGGTATTCGACCCCTTGTCAAGGATCCCAAGGCTAAGAGCACTGAGTCGCTTGTTCGCAACCACCTGATTGATGTATCGCCTTCTGGTCTGCTCACATGTGCTGGTGGCAAGTGGACTACCTACCGACAAATGGCCGAGGAGTGTGTCGACGCTGCGATTAGCGAGTTCGGCCTAAAGCCTCAAGCCGTAAAGGATGCTCCTCGTGTCAGTGGCACCGAGATGATTGATGACGGTGCCATCCTCGACGGTACCTGCCAGACACACAAGGTTCGCCTGGTCGGTGCTCACGGTTTCAGCAACACCCTCTTCATTCCCCTGATCCAGCACTTTGGTGTCGAGACCGAAGTCGCCAAGCATCTGACCGAATCATACGGTGACCGTGCCTGGACTGTTGCCTCTCTCTGCAAACCCACTGACAAGCGATTCCCCGCTCGTGGTGAGCGCATTGCTCAGTTGTACCCATTCGTTGACGGTGAGATCCGCTACGCTGTTCACCACGAGTACGCCCAGACTGCCGTGGATGTCCTCGCTCGCCGGACTCGTTTGGCCTTTCTCAATGCTCAGGCTGCCCTCCAAGCTCTGCCCAAAGTTGTCGACATAATGGCCGAGGAACTTAAGTGGGACGCTCAGCGTCAGCAAGTTGAGTGGAAAGATTGTACGTCACCCCACCTCCTTTCGTGGCTTCTGCCTGTTTTTTTGTTCCAGGTCCAACGTGCTAACCATGAATACAGCTGTTGCCTTTCTCGAGTCAATGGGTCTGCCCACGTCTATGCTGACCGCGACGCGTGAGCAGGTCGAGCAAGGCAAGATTGACTTTGCAAGCTCACTCGAGTGGAAAATGTACTCGCGCCACGACAAGCCTGAGGAGTCGCTGTAATGTTAAGAGCCGAGATAGCCTTATAGGCAGCAGAGATGAGTAGAATGAGATGGGTACGACGTGATTTGAGAATGCTCTTTTAAGCTATTTTGAGGCAGTCGAGGTTCTTTCGGCTACGAAAGACGCGGATCACAACTGAATATGAAAGCCACAAGAAAGCCACAAGGAAAGTTTTGGCGTACGGAAAAGAGAATGCCCTGTTGCAGTCTGTAAATAAGTGTTATACTGTTTCTTTTATGAATCAAGGGAAACTAGCCTGGATAGGATAATCATGGTTGGATAATGTTTTCCAATACAAACCTTTCGAACCTATTCAAGGACTCCCAAAACGCCATCATCTGTCGTCAATCTGAAAATCAACGTGAATTAGGGTACTTGTAAGAATGCTCACATCTGCATTGTAACGAGTCAAAAGAAGACTGTTTCGGAGCGTCAACAGTAAAAAAGAAATTTCACGAGATTCAGGTAATGTGATTTATACAGAAACGCCATTGTTGGCTGATTGTATTTCTTTAGACATTAAGCTGAAGCCCTTTGCCCGAGGCACAGGCTTCAATATATGCCATCGCTACTTTGAAGAGTAGTCTTCTTTGTCTTCATCCGTTGCATTTTGATCCATCCCTTGGGTATGGACAAGAACAGAGAGATCAGAGTCCGTAAACATCGTCGAGAAAATAGGTCATCAGGGCATCCCAAAGCACCCGCCCCAGCCCCAAGTTGTCCATCAAAATGCATTCTCATCATCAGGTAAACCGTTCCTGATGAGCGGCCTGGTGCGTACACACAGTGCCGAACAATCTCATCCAAGAATAAAACAATAGTAGTGTGGAAGAGAGAAACCCCCTAGCCCCGTGTATGCTCGCCATGTAATGAGAAATAAAAGAAAAAAGTCTTCGCATAACTCCTCGCTGCTACCATGCGATCTTAAAAATGATAATTGTGTAATCCGTGTATGCCGCCCCCGACAATTGATAAGGCCGAGGGAAATTTTGTAGTAAATCATGTCATGTCGCCCGTTGTTACAGTTGGGCAACGCTTTAAATAGATGTCTCGTATCTCCCAAGCGATGAGGATGATCCAACTCGAAAAACGCGTTGAAGAAGGTTGGCCTTGGCCCCATTGGCACGTCGATAGCTTAGAGTCAAATCCTCGCAACTATTCCCAGCGCTCGTCAGCATGGGATCTGGGGATATCTTGCGGTGGTTAAGCCCAGCCTCCCACCCATAGATGTCGTCCATAGGAGAGGCATAACGGAAAGACTGCTGATCCAGCATCATAGCTGGGTCCGTCATATCTCCTTCAGATCCATGAGGTTGGGTTGATAGGTAGTTGGAAAGATCACAAAGGACGGGCGTAGTAATCAAGTCCATGCTTTGCTCATTTGCCTCGGTTTCGAGAGAAGCAGATGAGGACGAAGCAACAAGAGGGCCAGAGTAATATGTAGTTGCCGACAGTTCACAGTCGCTAGGCGACGTAGTCGTAGAAGTACTGTCAGTCCGCAGGATGGTGTTCGGCTCTCGCGTCTTCGTCCGGGCCCTCATCCTGATGGTCTTCTGTACCATCGACGGTGTAAGACCGCTTCGTGCGGCACTCGCTCTTGCGGCCGTGCCATCCCAAGAATCACCATGTTGTATGAGGTCACAGTTAGTTCTCCAACTGTTCTCTGCCTGAAGGGAACTAGGCAACTGGCGACTGGGGAGCATGCCATCGGAATCGAGCGTCACGAAGGAGACGTCACTGTTCCGATCGGCTTGCTCAAATGATTCTGGTAACGACACGACCTGTGACCCTCATAATGAGTTGTGCAGGTGAAGATCATCTGCAGCAGGAACCGAAGACGTCGGTGCGGATCTGCTACGCGAGCCCTTGCGGTTGAAGCCCAATTTGGCACCCATCTTCTTCCATCCCTTGTTGTGAGCGGCCACGGCTCGCTGAAGACCACCGGGTGAGGTAGTAAAGGTCCATTCCGATGTGGGAGGAGTAGTTGGTGGAGTCATGGGCTCAGTGGCAGGGGAAGAGTTGCAGTCACTGTCGTCTGTCAGGCACTCGGACTCGATGTGATGCATCGAGGTCGCTGAGCGAACATGAGCGCCCGTTCGGCTATTGGAGAAGCGTCGGGGTGCACGGTGACAGTCGCTGGAGTGCTGTTCTGGGACAGCAGCAACAGATTCGAGGAATGGAACCAAAAGAGAATCGTTCATGAGCTCATAGATGATCCGGCAGGCCTCGTCAAGTTGAGATGGGGGTGGTGCGGTTGGGCCACATGTGAAGCCGAGCAAATGATCTCGAACGTGAGCGGGGATGTTGACCTCTCGAGGGGCGCACGGGATGATGTAAACCTGCATGAGCTTCTCCCAGAGCGAGCAAACACGGTCATCGCAGTCTTGGGAGCTGTTAGGGTTCTGAATGATGAGTTCGTTGTAGAAGGCAGCGTAGCGTTGGGTGTCGAGGGTGAATTCCAGGCTTTCCATGCAATGATTCTGGGAGAGGTAGGCCATGAAGGCACTGAGGGTCCAAGGCGGCGAAGCAACATCGAGGAGAATCTCGCTCAGAGATGGGGGTCGGGGGTCCATGGCGGTATTTGGTGTGGAAGTTCCTGAAGCAAAAACTTCGCTCAGAGGCCTTGAAGGTGGAGAATCGGCATCGATGAGATCCTCAAAGGCTGATGATGGTTGAGGCGAGGGTGGAACAACGGGGCTGAGACACTCAGAAGATTGTCTCCGTGAACGTGACAATCCCATATTCTCGAAATCGAGTCGGTGCAGTGAAGTGCAAGCCAGGCTCTGAAACAAATAGACGAGTGGACGGGTAAATAGGTGGAAGAGATTCCTGAAAAGTAATCAGGTTGTGGGAGGGGAGGGGATAAGTAATGACGGAGAATAAGGGTGGAGTAATCGACCTTGAGGTGGGCAGTGGGTTTCTGACGACGGAATGGCGCAGAGACGCATATGATGGAGGCGAGCAGCGGCGCCGAGTTTAAAGAAAGACTGACAAGCGGAATGATGTGCCAGGGCAGTGAAAAAGGCAGGGTGCGGAGAGTTAGGCACGGGCCAGGATGGTGATGAAAGGGGTGCGGAGGTCGAGTGGCTTGCAGGGCGTCGATCAAGTAACCAGTTCGAGTTAATTATTCCAAGAGATGATGAAATATTTAGGTTGATAACCAAGGTAGAGTTGGATGAGAGGTGAGAGACACGACGTCCTAGGGGTTCGCCGTAGCGTTAGGAATAATGGACCCGAAGCAGATGTAGCGTTGAGCTTGGGTTCCGAGCGTTGTTCGTTGTTGGTATTATTCCCAGGTGACTGGAATGTGAGGCTCGCGAGTCGACAAATGGTGTTGGAGTGGCCTAGGGGGCTAGGCGAGAGATGGATGGATCATGGATGGTGTACAGTCCCCAGGTGCTTGGCAAGAATAATGATCCAGCACGGCGACGGGCGCAGCATGAATCAGAACCGACTAAGGCAGAGAGAGTGTGTGTTTAGTGGCGTGCAGCCGACCGTGAGTCTATTGAGGAAAACAGTCGAGAGGGTCAGGGTCTAGGGGGAATGTCGTCTTGCGGGTACGCGCGAGAGGATGGAAGCCAGAGTTGAGGATTTGGAGCTGTCGAAGTGTAGTTAATGGTCTAGACCTAGATGAAGGCTGAGGTGAATGATGATAAAGAGCAAGGCGGGCGGGCGTATGCAAGGCGTCGGAAGAGCGATGCAATTGAATCAAAGATCTAGTACCGTTGAGTTGGCTACCCTAACATTTCAGCATCTGGCATTAGTCAGGGAAAGCATTACATCGGAAGAGGGGGTTTACCTACGTTTAGAAGCAGAAGCCTGGGGGGTGACGTTGGTTGTCTAAATTCCTGCGATTATTGTCCTTGTCGCAGGTGGTTATTATCGCTAGGCTGCAGAACAGTAACAAGGAGCAAGATCGGTTTCAGTGCGTGTCTCTTCAATGTGTGTGTGTGTGCGCGCGTGTCTGTTACGGCTGTGCGTGAGTGTGTTGTGTTATGTGATGGTTGTGTCGTCGTCACTTGGTGATTTGCGGTAAATAAGCCTAGAAAAAGGAAAGCGACCAGAAACGGGAGATGGAGACCAAGGACGGGGATCTGGGGCGGAGCTTGTTTAAAAGGAACAAGAGAAGGACATCGTAGGCGAGGAACGATGCGACGAACCAAGGTAAATAAATGCCCGGGGTGTGAATCTAAGGACCTCCCTCTAGGGACGAAACGATCAAGTTTCGACGGGAACGGAGGGAGCGATGGAACTGAGGGACAAGGCAATTGCTACCATGTACAGCCGGCCATTTGTCTTTCCATTTTGGCGCCTCTACCTATTGGTCCTTGTAGTTGCACAAGGGACGGGAAGGTCGATAGGGCAAACAGGAACAGTGGAGGACAAACTCTTCACGGCCGCTGATGGGCTCACGGCCTTGCCAGGGCTCCAGCTCTTTGACGCCCACAACACCCGCTATTCTCTTTGCTTGCCCGCTGTTCAACCTGTTCAAACAGGGCTTCCGACGGAGGCTATCCACACGAAAGGTGGGAACAGAGAGCAGGTCACGTCCCAGACGCGGTGGAGGCGAAGGGTGGCGGGCCAAAGACAACGGCATTGACAACAATGGCGGCTCTGACCAATCAATTCTCCAAACCACAGTGCTTTAAGTGGACGTATGGATCCCAGAGGAAATTTGAACCCCTTCCACTTGGCAGTTCATGGGATGGATCTTCATACGTAAAGGGCACGCACACTTTATGCTGGCACAGGCTGATTTGCCTAGGCTGGCAGGGGCCTGTTGGGTGAATATTGAATGGTCAAAGCATGCCAAGAACAAACCCCTTGATCCTGGCAAATATCCGCTTTTTCTTTCTTTCTTTCTTTCTTTCTTTCCTTCTGTCGTTCTTTCTTCCAGTCTTTCTTCGAAGTAGCGGGGTCGGCCCAGCTCTTCCTTCTATCCTACCACGCACTATTTGTCAGGCTACCTTATGGTCTTGGTCAAAGGAACCCCTTTTAGAACTCACAAAGATGAGGTTTTAATATACCATTCTTTTTTCTTTTTTTTTTTTTTTTAATAAGGGCAGCGGTAAGCAATGGTAATCGGCGGCTTAAGTATCCCTTTCTGCCTGAGCTGCCTGATGTATTTTTGCGTCGTGCCGTCCATCTAACTGGAATAATACAAGAGTCGCTTCTGTTCCTGAATTTCAGCCAGGCGCCACCCCCGTGAGATCTACGCCGTAGCAATTCTACCCATGCTCTAATTTTGTACCTTGGCTGATAGTTCAATGTCATCTTACATGGGATAGACCTAACAACAAACCACATTTTCGCCTCGGGTTCATAACAAAGTTTTCGCAACAAGGAAATTTTAAAGGCGGAGAGGGTCGGAAAGCATCACGGTACTGCTGCTAGCAGTAACACTATGGTCAGTTCATATGCCACAGTCAGGCAGGTCGCGGACAACGCCGGTCTCTGTGGCATTGTATTATGTAAGGCACTAATCAGTACAAGCGCAAGTCCCGGCGTGGCGGACAAAATCGCAGTGACGCAAAACGAAAAGAGTTCCACTTTTGCGAAGGGGGGGGTTCTTTTTGGGGTCCTTTGTGAATTTCACACAGCAACCATGCCATTTGGGATGCTTCAACGGTCATCCACTGGTACCTCGGTTTCAGCCAGGTCAGGTGCGACAACTGAGACTCTGCGTTTTCAAAAAGGTGACAGCTGGTCTCTTTGCACTTCATCGTAACCCATGCTTATTGCACTACGGTATCTTTTCTTTTCCCCTCTTCGCTTGTGGCTCTATGAGCACTAGCTTGGCCTTATGTAGGTAGAACCTCTAAGAACGACAAGTTGGAGACAAAGCTTACCCCATTACTCCGTCAACAAGTGTCCTGAGTGGAGGCATCTTGCTGGAAACTGTGTTTGGATGCAACCACGGGAACCAATAGATCGAATGGGAAATGCAGGGGTGAGGGAGTTAGGTCGTGGATGGAGAATGGGGGGTGGTAGAGTCCGAGGATATTTTTGGAGCACTGTTTGGTTGGGTTGATAGAAATTCTCAATGTGTCAGTTAGCTTCTCATTACGATACTAGAACATAGGCAAGCTAAGACACATGTTGCCCGCATCATCATCTACAATACAATGGCATTCATCACTGTACGTTGCAAGCGCCCATGACATACAAAAACCAAGGTGCGTCCTCGTCCAGTAGGCTCAAGAGCCGCCATGCAGGATAACATTGCATTGCATACCCTGTAACAGTGCGACGACTGAGCCTGCATCATTCCGATGGTCATTGTGGGACTGATTATCTGACGACAAGTCAAAGGGCGTTTCCCCGCGTTGCTCCCTGGGGAGGAGGAGGAGGAGGTGAGTGAGTGAATATAATACGTAGTGATACAGTTGGAGGTAAACACTGAGAAGCAAGATGACGCTATCAGCAGGAACTGACGAACTGACCATGGGACATAAAGGAATAATGACGATCGGCGTTGATAAATATGGCCTGCTCCAAGCTTTACGGCGTGCAGCAGGGAGAAGAAATGACAAATTGTTAATTGCTGAGAATGGACCATACGCACAACTAGGAACAACTGGGCTGGATTAACATGAATAACGAGAGAGCAACGGAGCTTGTTCACGATCCATCCCACAAGCGGGGGATGTTCAATCTGCCAAGTGAAATCGTCATAGTCTTATTGAATCTCCGTTTGGAGCTGATTTGTGTCAATCGATGGTTGATCCTTCTTTTGTGGATAACTGATGACAGCCATCAGTAGATCCACGTCGTACATAGCTCCTTCCTGCTCGACTCATCCCTGGGTGCATCAAACCAAGAGGGCTCATGAAAACAATACCTAACAATAACAGGGCGAGGCGACATATTTCACCATCAATCTCGAAATCAATCCCGACATTTCGCATCCCACAAACCAGCTCATAGAGGTGTTCGGCCCCCCAGCACGGGGCTTAGGGGTGCTAAATAATCTTGTTTTCTTCTTTGTCATGCTCGATCGGGGGGAGGCCCAGAGAAGCGGGAGATTCCATCCATTACTGATGGCTTGTCCATACACACACGCACGGTGACACCTTCTCAGATCTGGGCCCTCGCTAGGTAGCTGGCAGTTGTTAACCTCATTGTTCTGCCTTGGCTTGGCGTTAAAATGAACAAGGTACCGGTATTCTTCTCTTCACAATCCATCCTCAGCAATGAGCACAAGTTCAAGGCACCCTTCCAACATGTGTCGGAGGGTTTCTGGTATCCCGCCATTCTTCTTGCTTTTACCTTTGGAATCTAGACCTCTTCTCTCCTCAGCACCAGGGAAGCCAACCATTACCAGCAATCTCTAGGCTTGAGTGGCGCCCATTCGGAGCCTTTACAATATGGAGAGCAAGATGCGTGACGGCTGCAACACAGAATCACCTACAACGCACAGCAACTGGATCAACTACCACATCCTGGTCACCACAGCATCTTGGCTTTGGCCGATCGCGATGAGCACTAGGGGCTTTTCTCTGTACCCTGTCATTCCCATATGGGGCCCCGTTCAACGTACCAGTATACCCTGCCTGGTGTCAGTCCAGTTGAGTGAGTGACATATGACGAGAGAGAGAAACAGAAACATCAATAGCGATTTGGTTCTGCAACGAAAAGAGATACATTCCTTGGCCTCATCGAAGCGGGCGGGGGCCGCAATTACTACTCTACTTACGTTCGGTTGTTGATACCTGCGGGCGCTTGTCAGAATTCTGCAACACTGTCCTCGGCCTACTGTCAACTATCCCCGATGCGCTTTCCAGTGAATGCGTTTCAAATGGAATATCTTGACTTCCCTTCCCGCCCCGTCCCATCCCATCCCATCCCATCCAGTCTTCTGGGCCTGTGCCTCCGAACCTCAAGCCGATCGCTGTCATCACTGTAATGTGACGAGTGCAATTATCCATGTCGCTTGTATCGTCAGTGGCCGCACTTTGGCGAGCTACGAGGTCATTGTTGGCTCCGTACTCCAAGCGCCTAGCCGGATCATTGTTGCTAACAGAATCCTATTCTGCCATTGGATTGGTCCTTGCGATACGTAATCTTTCTGATGGTACTGGCTCCTTGGCGAGTCAGTCCGTCTCCCCACACCTCTGCTTTACCACAGCAACTACACCCTCATCGCGCTTCAGTCCATCTGACCAGGCATTTCTAACTCTATCTATGACCTTTTGGTCTTGTCGGGTCTGCTGGCTGGCCGTTGGCCGAGTGTTCCGGGCCAGGCGTACAGTTGCGCAGTAGACATTCTACGATCTACTCCGACTGGTCTTGAGACAAACATCAAAAGACGACGGGCTACGTATTCAAGCGGCTGAGGCTCTGTCTGAGCCCCATCGTTGCCCCTCTCAATATCACTACCGCCCTGTCGGCACTTGGAGGTGAATGGCTCCTGTTATTGCGAATTTTGAAGTTCTCGTTCGCCACCACCTTCTACCCTTGCTGAGAGACCCTTGAGAGGAGCATTATGCTGACGAGCACATGCGCCATTCACCCCCTTGAAGGGAACCTAATGAATGCACTGAAACTCAAGAACCCTTCAGGCTATACAGGCGACGTAGCTGGAACCCTGTCCCTGTTTTCCTGGCGTTTCTGTTCTTGTTCTGGCGCATCTTCCGCCCGTTGCTGGGAGGGGCCGGGGGTGGGTATGTATCCATACTTTTCTCCTCTTCTCAAACCGGACTGAGCACGATACATTTAACCCAGATGCGAAGTCGCAAACATATCGAAATCTCTCAACAGACAAGGAGATGGAGGCTTCTCGTGGCAAAGATCAACGTCTCCCATTGAAATGTCTGCCCTGCTCATCTCGCGAGGTCCATACACGACAAGAGCCACGTCTAGGGGAATAGCTCATTATTTGAGAGGAACGGGGACCTTTGGATGGTCTTGATGATATTGTTTGACGACTCCACCAGTATTCGTCATTACGTCGATTTTCCCCATTTGCGGTTGACTGGCACGCGACGGGGCTCTGCGATTTGACGTGCCAAGGCCGGGATGGGCCCCTAGACGACTACATTCCACGACGTGTGCAGCGGTCTCGTGTAGGGCTGCTGTACCTGTGTTACGATGGCACGGGTGGCTACCTTCCATAGGACTGTGACTACTCCGTACAGTTTCAACCATAACAAGGGTGAGATGTAGTCCAATGGCAGGAGAATTGACACTTGTTTTGCATTTGGAGTGGTTGGTTGCATACCGGCGCCAAGCATTTGGCTGAATCACACACTTAAACCCCAGCAACGCAAACAAACAGAGTTGGAAGGCTTAGAATGTTGTGACACACATAGAGAAGACGGCAAAGCTTGCCTCACAAAACACGACTCATTAGATTAGTGGTGTTTCTAACGTCATGACCGGTTAGGGGCGCATCACTAAGTTATGTATGCAGAGGAGTCGACAGTCAACACACCACAAAGTGGACATCACGAAGAGCTCACGTTGCCAGGGATTTAGATATGCATGCCAGCTATGTCAACCAACCATCTACACAAGCTGACCAAGCTAGGAAAGGTGTTGGCGAATGCTCTCGGATCTAGAAGGCTTGTATGACTCGTTATGGGGAACAAGAAAGGAAAACATGACAGGGCGAATAGTGCAACCCTCGGGTACCACGATGCCAATGATGCCATAATACCACCACTGCATAGTACGCATGCCTCGATGCCAACGACTCCCAACAATGCCACATTGCAATAGGCTTCCGATATTGGATCCTGTTCTCACACGCAGTAGCCTGGTTCACTTGTACCATTAGAGCTGCCGCTTGGACCAATCTAGGCCCAATATTCCTCTTCTAGAAGCCTCATGGAAGCGGAAGCGTGCCCTTGCCCAAAGCATCAGCCCAGTGGCGTCCGTTCTGGAAGCCTTCCCAGTACGGTATGAGGCGGCGATCTTGGCACCGTCAAGGACGAACTAGACAGGGGCTCCTTGAGGGAATTCCACCAGTGATACGAGGGGAAGGGTTTTCCATCCAACCGGCCTCGCCGTGTCCCTGAAATACTTCAACACCACAAAGAAACAAATGTGAGAGGGGATAATGAGGGAGGGCAAATTTTCTTTTGCCAACATCGTGTGCTGCCATGTACGTACATGGTACAGCTAGTAGCACATGTCACCGGCGAGATGAAGCCAGTTCATCTGTCGGTAGTTCTCACAGGCTGTCCCTCCAGTCACCCCCCTCCAGTCACCCCCCTCCACTCTTCCCTTGGGATACGGAAAACGTTTTCAGGAGCTGGACTCCTTCGTTGGGTTAAGTTTTCACTTGCGTGGGATACTCTTACTACATATGTACAGACAGCGATATTTTATCCCAGCACACGACTCGCTAATTCGCATCGAGACGCTTAATTTACCGCCACGACGGGCCGTGTCGAGCAAATAAGGGCAACGCGAACGATGAGCATGAGGAGAAATTCGGACAAGGACAGAACTAGATTAGGTGCATTGAGGGAGAGAGACGGGATCGATGATCTGGTGTTGCCGGTGGGGGAGGAGGAGGAGGACGGGGCATGTCCGCAGCACCGGTAACGAGGCTTGACGACATGATGGCATGGTTTACGGCGGACGGCGCCGGGCTTTCAGAGTTTTGCCGTTGCTTGGGATTCTGGGTCCTTGCCCTCGGGACATTGATTCGGTTCAAGTGGACCGATACTCGGTCAATGGCGGACCGTCAACACTACAACTAGCAGCAGTAATACCAAGTGCTACAGTATCAACTTACTGACTCATTACAGAAGAGGATGAGCAGGAATGCTGCAAGCTTTACCGATCGAGATGCGACAAGGTCGTTCTGAGAAACTGGACAAAATGGGCGAACCGTTGTCAAACTGACCGACTAGGGGTCCGCATGCCTTTAGTTGCCGACGTTGAACTTTTACATACGACGGACGACTACAAAACTATTTTAGCTATGTACCCTATCGCTTATATTAGGTGCAAATCACTCACCCCAACGGGTAACATTGCTTCTTGTTGAAGCCCGTTTCCCAGGAACCAGTCCCTAAAAGATGAAGGGTGCTGTCGTCACGAGGAGTTGAGGGCTGGCTGATGCGGGATATGTCAGGGCACAGAGCGACAGACCAGGCTCAGGATGGAGGACGTTCAACTGTTGGTCGGTCTTTTGTGAGAGAGAGAGAGAGTGTGTGT
>JABFEV010000604.1:17011-43429 GCA_013618395.1 Fusarium domesticum | reverse complement strand
TTGTGCAACAGCTTACCTTAGTTGTACTTATCTCCATTTCCTTGAACTTGCTTTCAAATACCCTTTACCCAACATCCCCCTGTTTCCCCAATCGATTTGTTTCTTTTCTTCGTCCTCTTCTCCCTCTTTTTCACTTTTTAATCTCGTGTGACACTGGATCTAAAACTATTCCCTCTTCGTCTTGTCCCTCATCATCTCCGGCGTTATAAAACTCCAACATTCTGCCGAGGCATCTCCTTACAGAGACCCTTTCTCGGAGTTTCGGGAATTACGACACTTGCGCTCTTACCAGGTGGAAACTCACTTGGTCTCTCTTGTTTTTTCTATTAGAAAGACAGAGCCAGCCACCACCTCAACTTAATAAAGGTTCCCATGAACGTTAGCCGCGGTATAAAGACATCCGAACACCATTCCGTGACGACATAACTCGGTCCGGCTCAACAATCCTGCCCGAAGATAATCAAGTCGGACAAATAACCAGATTTCCCAAGGCGACTCGAAAAAGAGACTTCGGCATCTCACCAACAACCGAACTTGTTTTTGACATAAACTCCGTGGTGGTTCGTCAACAAAGCTCTATAGGAACCATCTTGCGATCTACATCAACGCGCCAACTACATCCCACATCCCGACCTAGCATCTACTCTATCAACTCTCTGCATCACCCTATACAACATCAACACCTTACACGACACTTCTCATACAACACAGCGCACATAACAAACATAACACAATCATGGCTACCGAAACGGACACCTTATCATTACCAACGAGCACCGCACCCACCGACGTCTCAGAGTCCACATGCATGCCGAATTCCGCACCCTTCCTCCCACCATCGCCATATCACCCTCACCCTTGCGCCAACCTAGATTGGGATACGAGACTCGTCACACCCGACATGCACCCACCACAGTTCGGTGCCGGCGCCTCCAGTCCTTTAGAGAGCGATCTGTCGAATGGTGCAGGCAGTGGAAGCGGATGCTTCAACGATGGGGGACTGCTGTATCGCGTGCAGGCGGAAAGGGAGTGCAGGGAAGGGCCTGGCAAGTATGTTCGCTTTGCGCCCCGGGTGAACTTCTAGCGCGGAAAGGCGTTGCTAACACTAATGCAGAACCGTCGAAGAAGCGTGTCAGCGATCTCTCAACCATTTCCCCTGTCCAGGTCTTGCATTTCCCATGCCAGCTCTAGACTTTGATTTCCGAATCGCCGTCCGTCTAAACTCGGACGCCGTCCACGTCGACTCTGGCAACACCAAAGAAATCACCACTGTCGCTGCTGGTGTTTGGTCCGGCTCCTTCGGCCACGGCCGCGTCATTGTGGGTTACCTCCTCTTGCACGCCCCTCCTTTCGCAGGAGTCTCATTGTGAAATTTAGCGGCTGACTGGGGAGGATATCTTGTGATCAATAGGCGGGTGGCTATGACCTTGGTCAGGCACGTGGGTTCCGGCCCATGAGGCTCGTTGAGGGTGCTTTTGTCATTCAGACTAGCGACGAACAACCAGCCGTGTAAGTGACAAATCCGTTGGGTCAATCTCGAAATCATTGCTAATCCACCGTTCCTAGCCTGGAAATGCGCACCCGCGGTTCCCTCTCAGGACCTTCGGATATCCTGGATATACTGCTCAGCCCCAGGAACCCCAAGGACGTTGACCCACGCCGCTATGGCTTTCGCATGTTTGCCACATTCAAGACGGCCGACAAGCGTTACGCCGAGATTGTCAACTGTGGACTTTGGGTGGCAAGCGGTGCCTGGCGTGGCGAGCACCTCGTCATTGAGTGAGTCTGCCTACATTTTCCGGACTATTGCAAAAAGTGCTGACACGTCTAGTGCCTACCGCGTGACTTGATGAGGCTGCCTAGTAGAGAGATGGGGTGCCTAGATGAACGATAGCATTACATAAGATCCTATTATTGGACCTCGGAGCAAGGCGCATAAGAGGAGTTTGGATTTTGAAAGTCCTAGGTCGTATTTGACCGGCCGGTAAAGGATATTGGGTATTAACGAGCTTGGGGTGCATCAATCAGCGTAAATAAGGGGCCATCTATAGTCGTCATTGAGTCTTCTTCTGACAGTAGGATGGTAATGAACATCAGTCAATACATCTGTCCAACAAAGAGACTTGCCCGCAACTTTGCGTTGTCAGCTGACAACTGACGCTGATCAAAATTGCTGCTTAGCTTTCCTTCGTGGCCAAATTGCTTGGTATCGATATTGTGAAGCACTTCACACTATTCCCGCAGCCTTTGATAGGCATGCGGAACTGTGTAAACCACTAGTGTTCGATGGTGCTCGCATGGCCATCTGTCAACACATGTAGCCGATACTCAGGCCTCTAGTCCAATACTAATGAAGTTCCCGTCGGTGATAGGAGGCTGAGTCAGATGCGGAGAGAATCCGGGCTTTGTTGCAATTGCCGCATAGTAAAGCACAGAGTCAGCCGCAAGAACCGGTCGCAAAGGACATTAGTTGATGTTTGGTCCGGTTGTATTGATCAGCTCCGTGGGGAACAATCCCGCGGAGTAGCATGGGATCTGCATCAGAGTCAACAAAATTCGGATACGGTCGAGTAAGTCCGCTTACTGTGAACTCCGCGAATCCTGATTAGTGATTTCCGTCAACTATTCCGAAGGAACCGGTTGCTTATTTGAGCCGTATCGACACCTCCAAGCAACTCATCTTTCTCAGACGACTCGTGTCCTCCTCGTTCTCATCGTCAACCACCACGTCATCCACCGTGCCTACAGTCGTTGTTCTCACTTCTACCTCACAGTCTCCCTGCTGCTCAAACCAGCTCGCAACTGCAAGTGTCTTTTCAACAGCGCGTCCTGTGCCCATGACAGTGACCAGAGCGCTCTCTACATCTGCGCCGCCTCTCTCAAGCGTCTCAATACGGTCGCGAAGTGAAGCGTTCTTGTGAGCGGCGCTCGTTGTTTTCAACGAACTGTCAAGCTGCTTACGAGCGCGCTTAACAACGGCCATAAACGGAGTCTTTGATGACACGTAAATAATACGGGATTTGATAGATGCTGGAGGTTGTTGCCTTGTCAAAGGACGCTTCTCAATGCGGGCGCCTAGACGAGTCAGAACTGATAGAGTAGCTTTATAGTAGAGGATATACCTTTTGGTATAGGCGGTAGTTTGATAAGCTTTCCAGGCTGCCATGTTGATGAAGGGTTGTTGGCTGTTTCTGAAGACATTGTGTAGTTCCTCAAGTCCAGCTCTAGATGGCTAAAGTGAGGCAGAAGTGTGAACTTGATAGCTAGGATCCGATTTCACAGCATATGCTAGGTTGGTCTTTGTAGGTCCAGATCGTCGAGTAAGTTAAAGTCAGTATGATCTTTTCACAAAGTCCGCTTGGACAGTTTCAATGTGCGATGGAAAAGAGGAAGAGATTGATTGGGCGCTGAAGGTTATCAGCAGCCACCTGTGGCGCAGATGAGCCCACTCCTCGGACGCTACTGCACCCCACCATCATGGCTACACCTGGACGTCACCTTGAGCTCCCCGAAACTCTTCCATTTGACGATTCTACCGTTGCCAACCTCGACCACCAGGCGCCATCGCCATCACTAACTGTACCCCGGCGCTGATCTCCTATGGCTGCCTGTAGTTTCCCCCGTCTACAGTAGTACTCAGAAACAGGCGCCCGTCATGTCTATTGCGATCTGGCCTCCTGTCTCGGCCCATGAGCTCAAGCTTAAAGCTGCTGAAACCCAGGTATGATGATGAAAATGATCACAGTACACACAGCAAGTCCCCATCACCATGCTAATCTATTTTAACAAGGACCGCGAGCTCGAGTGGATCGTCCAAGAGACACTTCAAATTTGTCAGGATCTTAAACATGGCTTGGACGACTGCTATGCGCTTCTCGCGCCTATCGATCCAGGAAGCACACTCGCCATGAGTACGCATCGCAACGAGAAAGTAAAGGGGTTTCTCACCCGCGTGGGAACTCGTATTGTCAAAGGCGTAAGATGACAGGCTCTTCTGTAGATGACCGACGTTCTGCAAGCTGACATGTCACGACAGAGTCTCCATCTTCAACTCCGAACGATACCTCCCCAGTCACTCACTCTCTCGCAATCCGACGTCATCCACATCCCCGCCCTCGACTCATTACACAAGCACCTAAATCAATCTATTGATCTCCTCTCCATCACTTTATCCAAGCCTCAAGACGCCCGGTCACTCGCCTCCATCCTTGCTCTGCTCGCCGATTCCCTAATCGACTCGGCCGCTCTGCTCAAGGGCCCACCCCTGACGGAAGCCGACCCAGCGTGGCAAACCTGCTCTTGCTCAACAACCCATTTTAATCAGGCTCTCGGCTCCAATATCAGTTTCTACATTGGCTTACAGGAAAGCTCTATCATCCTGTGGTTGCGTGCTTTAGAACCTGCTGACGCCCCTCTGCATTTTGGTACAAAGCTGGGTCTTGCCATTGGTACATATCGTCGCCTGGAGCATGACGAGATGGACACTGTTTTCCGGTACAGCCCTCGGGGAAGTGAATCCGGAGGTTCCAAGAGAGGCAGCGCCAGGCACACGCCAGAGCCACAGTCTGCGGCGGCTGATGACAGCAAGCACGCTCAGAATGTCTACGTCCGGGAAAAGGTACGCGTAGAGAGTGCCGATCCTAGCCTCATTTCCCTCCACTCGAAGCTGGGTTTCCTTAGTCACATGCTGGGCCAGGCGAGGAGGAATCTTGCAGCCGTTATAGGAGTCAATTCAGAGGATTGAGGCGAAGCCATGTGAGCAGTTCATATTGTGGTGATTGGATACCCAGGGCGTTATTGCAAAAGTGGCTGCTTTATTTGCTTTTGAGCAAAGGGGAAATCTTGGAATAATGACAATGACATGCAACAACATCAGTTTCTGGAGCCCTCGATGGTGTCAATTTTGCGAATATTTGATAACAATGTTAAATACTACACTTGTACATGCAAATCCGTAATCCGAGTTCCGTCACCCCTCCAATCAGTTCCCAAACATACTAATCACACAAATGAAAGCTGCTATGCATTGCAGTACACGAAGCCAGATAATTTGCTCTCTAATCATAACAATACCAAAGCGTCTGGCTGGAAGAGTAAGGCCGCTGACAGTAATGAGGCGGTTAGGCGCCCCAATGGGGCACAGCATGGCGTTGAGTGCTCGACTTTGTGGGTTATGCACCTAGCCCACCGGTGACCAGGGCATGGCAATGAGAACGCGCGACTCCATTTTCTGAATTAGAGGCACCGTCTTGTGAACCGTGTCACTCCATCCCTTGACTTGCCAGCTCTGCTCGCGTCGAGAACGGCGCTCCTCGAGGTTGGCAAATTGCCAGAGGTGATGAACGGTGTTGAGATCGCCAATCTGGACGAACCAAGCACCAACTCCTTCCATAACCTCGCGACGAGCCTTGAGACCGCGCCGCCAATGTGTCTCCCACTCAAGCAGATTGCCTGGGTGAAGCGTGTAAGACCGGAGCTCAAAAACGCCACCCAGCTGTCGGGGTGGGGTAGTAGGCCAGAAAGAGAACTCTTGCATCAATGAGATGTTCTTGGACTTGATCAAGCCCTTAAGCTTACCCTCGAACTCGGCGAAGTCGGGTTGATGAGTGATTCTGTGCCGGGACTGGTGGTATCCTTCGTACTTCTGGTATTCCCAGATGTGAACTGTAAGCCAGCAGAAGTCAGTAATCCGAGGTCACCTTGAGCAGGATAATGGAGCTCACCAAAAGTGTCGCAATTGCCGACCTCTGTTCTCCAGCTTCCAACAAGGTGCACTTTGTTCTCGGGGTCATTTGCCATCTTGGGGTAGACTTTGCCAACAAGTTCGACGTACTCGTCCACCTTGTCAGGCTTGACGTCGTGCATCACAATCGAGTGAACATACTTGCCACGGGCCAAGACTTGACTGAAGCTCGCCTCGAGCTGGGCATCAAGCTCACGGCCCTCTTTGGTGCCGTAAATGAGGTTCGTCAACGGGCCTGCCTTGCGAGAAGGCTCGGCTTCCTTCGCCTCGGCGGTTCGTCCTAGAACATTATCCTGTGAGCTTTCGTCCGGCTTTGCGGACGCAACGTTAGCTGCCTGCAAATGGGACGACAACGCACTAGCTTCCTGGTTCTTCTGTGCCTCGACTAAATGCTCGCGGAATGCCTTCTGCTTCTGGGTGAATACGTCGACGGCCGAACGTGAGGGATCCACGTCTCCCATGGAAGGAACATGCTTCTGAAGGGAAGCACTGGTGCTGAGAGCTCGAAGACCGGTGCGCGGGGTGGCCGCCGCGGCACGAACAAGCTGGCGACTCAACATTTTGGCGTGGTTGATAGAGTAAAGCCTCAAGAACAGTGTCAAGGCGAGGTTGGGAGATTGGCGACTTGACGAGGGCGCGAGCTTGGCAATTTCCCCGCAAATGCTGGACGTCAAGGATCGACGTTTAGGGGTTGTAAAAAGAGGTTGTAGAAGACGGGGAAATACTGAAAGAAGAAAAAGGCGCCGAGACTCGAGCTGGGAGGGTTTCAAGGCAGAAGCAGAAGACAGAAAGCGGCAGCTGGTTGCGTCAGAGTGAATGGAACGGGTGGCAAGGGCAACCGAGATTCAAGACCGTAAGCTTTAGGAGGACACAGAGAAACGGAAAGCAACGGTGGTGGTCGAGCCTGCCCTGGTAAACAAGAGATGGAGGGCAGTGCCGGGGGACGATTGGGCGGGATAATAGAGTTGGAGGGACGGGACGGTTGCGATTGTTGTCCCTAGAAATGTGTATCACCCCGCACTTTGATCAAGATCCTAATGGGTTTTTGTAGTTTAATAACAAGTGGTAGGTCTGTGGTAGTACGAGAAAGGTCTGGACTAGAGGTCTGAGAAATTATGTGAGGGTGTCCTGGAATTCAAGTACGTATTCCCTTCTTAAAGCTGCGAGCTCCTGCAGCTTGACAATGATGTCACCTAGCTGAGCATCACGTGTAGCATGTTTAGCTTGTATTCTGAAAACGCGGGGTCCGTCCCGTGGAATTACTGGTATTTGTGCGTTGCCGGGACAAGGTTGCCGTTGCCGACGGTGTCCCATCCCCGGTCGGCGGGGGCTGACAGGGGAGCTGGGTACGTACCGATTCTTTTATGCCTGAATTCTCTCCTTATATCTCAGGCATAAAACAGTCATTCCGGGCTCGGCTTCGGTAGAACCCGCTCGGAGCTTTGTTCCTGAGATTCGGAAAAACGCTCGTTTTGAAGACACTCATCTCAAAGCAAGCACGTTGCCGAAGCCCATCAATCCGAACCACCCTCCCGCGATACCCACGAATCCTTCATCATGTCTTGGTTCGGTGTTCAACCCCTCAAGAAGTTCAACGCTCCCTTCTGTTAGTCAATTGCATTCTGCGCCCGTCGTGCATTGTCAAAACGTGTTCCGCTGACCCATCCCAACAGTGAAGCCTTACTGGCCTTTCTTCGCTGCCGGTACGTGACCTGCACCTCGCGCCACGACGAAACGATGCCCTCGGCGAGCTTCCTTCTTCGCACTATGCTTCGATTGATTCATTTACGGCTTTCAACGATGACTGACAAGACATGTAGGCGGTGTCATCCTCTATGGCGTCAACGCTGCCCAGAACGCTCTCATGAACTGTAGGATCTCTTTACACCCCTGGGACTTTAACGAGAGCGAAAGACTAATGGTGTGAATAGCCGCCGAGTTCAAGAACGACCCCCGCAACCCCAACGCTAAGACTTCTGGCGGTCACTAAATCGAGAAGGATGAAGATGGGATTTCGTCAAAGCACGCATGACCGATTCGTTTGAGCGCGAACTAGGATGAAATTGTATCATAGAGCTACAAAAGGGCTTCATTGACCTACTTTCGAATAATGAGGTCGAAATTCGGTCCTTAGAGGATAGCTCAGTTCGGTTCGATGACCGTCGTGAGATATTGTGATGTTGATTGTGTTGTGAAGATGTTGAAGCTTGCTTTGCCTGGCAAAGGATTCGGATCCTACTTCTGTGGTTGTAGACGATATAATGGCTGACAGTTAACCTGGGTTACTTGAATGTTTGATATGTATGATGCTATTGTGCATGCCCCGGCTCAACTTCATCGTCCATTGCTCAATTGAGGTTGAGGCTACACCAGACAACTACCCATGGAATCATAGAATGTCGTACATGATACAACTTGTCTACTACACATGTCATCATTATCCTCTGATCATAAAAAACCCCTATATCCGGCTCGAAGTTCATGTGTGTGGGGATCAGGCGTCATCCGAGACGGGCCCAAATCTCTAATCGAAATCTCACCCTGACAAATCATCGTTATCGCTCGAATTCGACTCATACGGCAAAAGCGCTAATTCATCTCTCCGAACACCGACGTTCTTCGCGACAGACTTGTTCTAATAGATGCCTTCTTTCGTCTTTGGCTCACTCTCCACCGTCAGAACGTTTGCATTTCAGCGTGTTTCAACACATTCATTCAGGGCCTGTGCTTTCAGTATGAGTTCTGCGGCAAAGTCTAACGGTATTGGGGGTGGTAAGAAGGAGGTCAAGATTCTGATGCTTCACGGTTAGTTGTATCCCTGCCTCTTACTTTACCTCACAATACTAACTCTTTTCACCCAGGTTACACACAGTCTGGTCCTCTCTTCCGAGCCAAGACGCGTGCGCTTGAGAAGCTTCTCGTCAAAGTCCTGAGTCCCATTTCCCTTCTCCCCGTGTGTATCTACCCCACGGCCCCCAACCGTCTTAGGGCCGAAGACATCCCGGGCTATGAGCCTCCTGCCCATGCTCCCGCAGACGACTACCAACCCGACACATGGGCCTGGTGGCGAAAGGACGAGGCGTCAGGAGCGTACCGCTACCTCGATGAGGGCATGGCGACCGTCGCGGATGCCATGCGCGAAGCAGGCGGCATCGATGCCGTGTGCGGTTTCAGCCAGGGCGGAGCTGTGGCGATACTTGTTGCTGCCGCTCTGGAGGGCAGGACGTTACCCGAGGGCAAGGAAGGAGATTGGGCCAGGAACCTGCGGGAGGCGAACGGTGGGAATCCCGCAAAGTTCGCCGTCTCCTACTCTGGCTTCTTTGCCCCTGTCGACGCACTCAAGTTCTGCTACGAGCCCAAGATCAAGACGCCTACACTGCATTACCTGGGAAGCCTTGATACCGTCGTCGATGAGAGCAGGAGTCAGGCCCTCGTTGATCAATGTGAGGAGCCGGTCGTTGTGATTCACCCGGGTGGTCACCATGTGCCAGTGTCCAAGGAATGGGCGATGCCCCTGGCTGGTTTCATCAAGCAACATGCCGAAGAAAAGGCACTGAAAGATGATTTGTAGACGCAGAATTTCGAATTCACATAGACTAGACACATAAAAGAATAGACCCAAGTCCAATGTCGCATATCCTCATCCCGAGGACTATCTAACCTGTATTATTACAGACACCCAGAACCGTCATAATGCGTCCAACTCTATTCCCGTATCTATTTCCCACCTGTGGGCTGGATGCGAGCCATCATCTCCTCCTTGGTGATGAGATGATCAACTCTCTCCAGCAGACCCAGCAAGCTCTTCATGTTGTGGCTCCATTCGTTCAAAATATCATCAGCATCTCGTGGCTTGGAAAAGCTGACAATCTGTGCGGGACGATCAATCTTGGCGTAGACTGTCTTGGAGGTGACAAGCTCGCTGATGTACTTCTCAGTCTCATCCTCGGTGAGATCGAGGAGTTGAGTGAGGCGCTGCATCTGGATGCGAGTGTAATACTTGGCGATGACACGGACATTGTGCTCAATAACCCGCTTTCGCAGGTCCTGCCATCTCTGATGCGCCTTCTCATCGCCTGACTGGCCGGGCTGCACATCAAACACATCTGTACGGCACAGGTGCGGGCCGAATCTCTTAGCAATCTCGGGCCATCGCATCAACTCGTGCACAGTAAAGAGTCGTAGAAGCTCGGCTTCAGGAGGGACTTCTGAGTTTCGGGTGTCTTTGTGAATGCGGTGGAGGAGATCGGACTGTTCGTTGTCGTAGGGTGCCAGGATGACGAAGTGAATGATGCGTTGCAAGACCTAGACGGTTAGATGGAAAAGACAACACATCAAACGGAAGACTCACAGGGTGAAGCTTGGACGGGTCTTCCTCAACTGCCTCAGTATCAAGCACCTGTCGGTAGTGCTTGCAGACATCGAGGTACTTGTCGTCGTGCTTGGCCAGAAGGATCTGCTGCTCGTAGTATCGTATTTTAAGGTCGGTTGTGTCGTCAGGCTTCTCTTCAGGTACCTCCTCGCCACGTGCCTTCTTCTTCTCGCGTTCCTTCTCCTCCTTCTCCAGCTGTTCAGCCGTCTTCTTGGGCTTGCGGGACAAGTACCGTGTGCTGATCTTGCGACCGAGAATACCAGCCTGTGTCCAATCTTCACTCTCTATGCAGAGCGCAACTTGAGCCAGGATGAATTCGGTCTTTTCCCGTCTGTCCATAGAGCCAAAAGTCTCAACCTGCAGCTCGCAAAGGATCTCAGTTGCGGCCTTGAGATCTCCCTGCTCCTTCTTGATGTCGGAAAGCGTCTTGGTAACGCGCGCGCGCTCAACTTCAACAAAGATCTTGCCTTCGGTCACTGTTCGCAGAGTCTCGATAACGGACAGCTTTGTCTTGAGGTCGGGAGTATCGTCTAGGAACCCCATAACAGTCTGAACCATCTTTGTGATGGCCTGCTTAAGCTGGCTGTGCTTCTTGGAGAGGACCAGAGTCTGATCGTTCATCAAGCTCCAATCGCCGGCATTTTTGCATAGTGTGACGATCGCAATAAGTACCCGTGATGTCGACGCGAGATCGGAGGCCTGTTATGAGGTCAGTAAGGGCAGGAAGCGGTACCGAAATAACATACTTGTCTGGTCTGCTTCTCGAGGGCGGCGAGCTTCTCAATGGCTCCTTGAAGGTTATCCTGTGGTCAAGTTAGCTTGCGCTCATCGTGGCTATGTGAACAATATGCATACCGCAGCGAGCTTCTCGGCTTCAGGGAGCTGTTGGTCAACCTCCTTCGAGAAGTCCTTCTCAGGCTTCAAAACTCCGTCCGACATGATGGGCAAAAGTTACGGATCGATTTATGGGGACTGTACAATATTCGTTCTTGGGTCAGGTCGGTATTTCATAGGTTGAGAAAATGCTGGTTGTGTTGATGCGAGTCAATGAAATCGTGGAGCTTGTTGTCGAAGCTAGGCGGGTCTGTGACGAGGCTCACGCAAGAGGCTCCTGCCTGTAGAGAGGTCCGCCAGCTCAACCAGAGTTGGGGCTGGAGTAAAGGTAAAGCCGGTTCCGAGGGGAAGCTTCAAGTCACGTGACCTTTGTTTCAACGGCTCATGACGGTTGCGCATTTGGATCAATGGTTGTTTTGAACGAAAGTCATACATATCATAGACATCATAAACAGCAAACCACTTTATGACACTTGTTGCCTCTACGTCATATTAGATGCCAACTGTAGTAGTCAAATATCCTCATTCGGAAGATTGAGAGCGTGTCATATTCAACTTTCACATCTCAAGGTTACGACTGAGCGCTATTAAAAAGAGGTCTTCGATTTTCAATATATTACACAAGTGCCATACAAAAACATACTTTCTCACCTGACTGCCTGTCTATTTGCTTTCTCTGCCGAATCGGCCACTATGAACTCCAGGTATATAACAGATAACAGGTTAAAGCCTGTTGTCTGCCAGTCATAATGTACTTGACTGCTGCGTGTAATATTAGGGGTTAGAATAATTTCCCTTTTGACGGAATGAAACTAAACCTCCAAACAATGAGAGAACGGGCAACGGAACTTCTCTCGTACTTTGTTAACGGTCATGTTGTCGTTGGAGGAATCTCGGAACGTGGGGGACGAACAAAGGTTCTCCACTATGACCACCGACAACTATTAAACTCCAGCCTTAACCGGCGCATAGCATCCATCAAAACAACCACCATCAATAAACAAACTTCCATTACTGCACGCTTTACTCAACAGAACTCTCGACCCATTTCTCCTGTCCGAACCTTGCAGACCCTGTGTGTATCGCTGTCACCTTTTCTCTTGAAAGATTCCTTATTATCTGCGGGAACCAAAACCCCAAAGAGACAGAACAACACATTTAATACCCCGCGACACTCCCCCCCCCCCCCCCGCCATGTCTGCCTCTAACCTCGCTACCTACGCTGACTGCGTAACATCACTCGGCACATCCCTCAAATTTCTCGAGTCCTCCGTTGAGACGCTTGACAACGGTGTCTCAGATTTCCCCCGTCTCGTCAACGTCCTCAAAACAGTTCGCGTAAAGCTTCCCCTTCTCACCCCAAGGTTTTCCAACTCTCCTAACTCTATTTAGCACTACGAACTCATCCCCCAACCGACCCTAGCCTCGGCAGAAGCCTCTCTCCGCGACGACATCGGTCCCTACATAGCCCTTCTTCTCGCCCGTGCAGATTCGCAGATCGAGCGTCAGGAGCGCCGTATCGAGACCCTCAAGGCCCGCGCCGAGCTGCAGCAGGGTCGCCTCTCGCGACCGGAGGACATAATCAACTCACAGTCCAAGAGTGGCAAGCTTAACCAAAGACTCAGCCCGGAAGAGAGGCTGCGTGCAAGAGCTGTGAAGCAGAGGAAGGAGGCGTTGAGGTACGGTGTCGAGAGACTGGAACTGGAGGTCTTGCAAAAGGAGAGGGAGCTGAGGAAAAGACTAGACGGGTGAGAAGCGCGCCGTGGCTATATAGCAGGGGGGAAAGGTCTCTTCTCAAAGCCGCGAAATTGATATAACGCCTGGGACAGAGGTTGAGGTGGGATCGACACGTGTACAAGATCGACGATGAATGTCGCCAGCCTCGGCAGTCCCATATAATGCCAGCATCAGGCTGGGCGAGGGTCATCTCAGATAAGCGATGGCAAGAGGTGCAGAACTCTCGTTTTCTGAAAGGTAAATACGCGCCAGTCTTTTACTTTTGATACCCATAGATCTATACAAATCGACACAAATCCCTTTCACACAAGACTGTCATGTATGTTTACATTTCAAACATGCCTGTCACACCCTTACAATCGTATTACTCCTATTGCAAGATATTATTGCTCTCGCTAGAGATCATCACACTAATTTAAACTACGAGTTGCCTGTTTCACCAAAGACTTTTAGAAGAACCTTAGGCATGTACTGGTGCTAATCCTCGGCCTCGTATACAGATTCAGTCATACCGATATCATGCAGCAACGTCAACGTTCACAGCTATATTGCCATCACGCCTGCAAAGCATGAACAGCGTATAAATCCCGTAGGACTAAATTGGGTAATAGACGAAGTGAAGTCAAGAAAATAACAAGATAAAAGAGACATCGAAATGGAAAACAAAGAATGCTGCCAACTGCCAGGCGCCGAGGCCTTCCGGTCAGAGGTTTTCGTCCCAAATATACTCCGTCCAACACGTTTCCCATCCCAAAAGTGAACCATTTCGCGGAGTCGTGACTCTAAAGCGTTACAAATAAACAAGCCAGCCTTTCGGCTGGTGGTGATCGACAGCATGCGATGCCATCGACGGGGTATCCTAGAGAATCATTGCCGATCCGTTCGCTCATAATAGGATGAGGTAATTGCTGGGCGCAATTCCCGTGTCACCGCTCTCTTTGCGCGCCTGCCACCATCGTCCACTGACATCTGACACCTCAAGGATTTCGTGTTTCTGGAAAGAAATCTCGTTGGCATCGTCGGGGTTGGCCTCGTAACTATAGATGGCCTTTGCCCGATAGGGATACTCGGTAGGTGGTACAACCTCGGTGTCTGCGCCAGGAGAGCCGGCAGGTTTTGGCAGTGGCAACGCCGTGGTAAAGCTCTGGGGAACGGCAGAGCCACGGCCGCCAACCTGGGATACTCCGCCAACGGATGAAGGGTTCTCAAAGCCGTTGAGTTGAGCAGAGGTGTACATCTGAGGGGGTTGCACTGAAGTGGAGGTCTCGGGGCGACCGCCGCCATAACCGTTCATTGTAGATCGATGCATGGTTGTTGATTCTTTAGCGAGGGCGAAGGAGTCGAGGAATGCACGAGGTGTCGACGAAGGAGTAGATCCGAAATAAAACGTCCAGACGACCTGTGATTGTTAGGCTTCATCTTGAAAAACAGCCAGGCAAACTTACCACTACCATAGCAAGCAGAATGAAACCAGCCGAGGCAGCCTCACGCGCGCCACTCTTGGAGTAGAGGAGCGAGTTGATACCCGAAGATACCAATACGATTCCTGCGGCAAGGTAACCGGTCATGGCAACGTGGTAGGTATGGATAGAGTCGCTTCCAATGACAACAAAAACACCGATAATGAGAAGTAGACTGTATATGCACCCCCACCAGGCAAAGGTTGGGAAGGGCGTGTCTGGGGTTTGTTGAATGCGACCAATAATACAGGCGACGAAAGTGATGCACCACGCGAGCTGAACCCAAGTTAGTTTATGTCGAAAAATGGTCGAGATACGGTACGCACCATGGCGATAGAGATGGTAGCCAAAGCAAATGGATCACCCAAGATATTGCCCATCTGAATCCCCCTGCGCCGTCCGTAAATGCCGTGGTCCATTTTGTTCAGCGACGGGGAAGTAACGTAAAACGATGGCATAAGGAGGAGAGCGTGGTATAACCAAAGGGCGATCGAGGCCGGTGTTTGATGGAGAGTCGGAGAAAGCGCTTGTTGTTGAGGGTTGAGATAAAAGAACTGGCCGATGATTCGATTGCTACCGGAGCATTCGGCAAATGAGGAGGGATGAGGGAGGCGGTGCTAAAGGAGGTTGAAGGCGACGAAGAGGCGGAGGGAGCGGACAAATTGACGAAAGTAAGTCACGAGAAGGCAACGTCTGGATGAGATAAAAGAAAGAGACAAAACTAAAAAGAAGAGAAAAGGAGCGACACAGTCGTGGGGGACGATAGGAATCCCTTTGGTGATAAGACTGGGGTTGATTTGGAAGGAGAGGAAGAGGGAAGAGGAAGAAAGGATTGGAGGAAGGAACCTGGAAACGAGGTATTCCTGCTAGGACACAAATAGAAGAGTAAGGTGCGCTGCAGCTGAGGTGTGGGCGGGCTGGGCTGGCGGTCCACTGGAACTTTAGTGGACGGGTGTCCTGAGGGGAGAGCAAAAAACGGGGAGTCTAGGGGTGAGCGCTGAGTTTGAGTGGGGGGTGTGAGACAACAAAAGTATCGAACGTCTATCTTTTTCTTTTGTGTACTTTTTTCCCCGACCACAATTGTTGCAAGTCCGTCGTGGAATAAGACGATGGCAGTTGATGTTAGCTGTCAATTGGTGCTTTGATTGTCGAGTGCTGATCACCGAGAGCGTTCCCGCGGGGGAATAAGCTTAATAGTTAGCGGGGAGGTGAAAGCGGCAGTGGTGATGCGAGGACCCTATCGAAGACAAAAAGAGCTCGCACACAGGCGGTGGGATGGTGCTAGATGATCGGAATCGCCTTTGTTGAAGTGTGTTGTGTATATCCAGATCGTTTGAGTACGTGGTGGGCTGGTAGAGGGCTAAAGACACGAGCCTTGAATGCGCTAGACTAGTCTTTCCGTAGGGAAATCAGGGGCACGGTGGCTTTCTGTTTGAGGGACGAGGGGGACCTGGCCTAGCAGCGAAGCAAGGGGAGTTTCCCTCGGGATGGAGATTCGAGTGCAAGCCGACTGGATCGATTGGTTGGGCAAGAGCGTAAAGCGTCGCCAGGGATAGAAGAAAAAGGTGAGGACTCGATAGACTCGAACTAGATGCTCGAGGGTAAAAAGAAGGATGACAATAAGTCGAAGAAGGTACGGATAGTAGATGATTAAATTGCTGCTCGACGAGACCACCTTGGCTTCAATTAATCAACTTCCAATCCTGGCGGTTGGCTGCTGATTATCGCTGACTCTTCTTCCAACCCCTGTTCCTTTATTTGACTTGGGGCTGGCTGGTTCCCAATGAAATAAAGGATTTTGCTGACCCGCGGGGAGGGGGGTTGTCCAACAGTCGGGTTACTTAATGTTATTCCTTTGCCGGGCTGCGTGGCGTTTGAAATGGTGGATGCGTTGCTAAAATGATTTGAGCGAGTTCGTGATTGGATTCGAAGTCGCTTATTCTTGATGCTGTGCTGATAGATCTTGAAGAGTTGTTTCGTTTCGTCGGTGGTGGTGATGACAAAGTGTAGAATGATGTGGAATTCAATGTGAACAAATGATTCAACAGCAAACGTATGAAATCTGATTTAAGAAGAAAAGAGAGAAAAAGGGATAGCCATGAAAACGTATTTAACCATGTTTCCTCATCCAGGCATCATCAGGAATGGATTGGATCTTTGCTCATCCTCTCATACCCCCCAGCCTCAAAGTTGGAGAGCTCAGGCCAACAACATTCAAATTCAAACTCGAGTTTCGGCTGTTCCTAGTCAATCATTTCCAGCCATGCTTTCTTCGCCAACCTTTGATACGAAATAGATGGCGGAAAAAAAAAAGTGTGGGTGTAAAGGCCCAAAAGGAACCCCTTGGTCAGGAATGCTTCAACAGCGCCATCCCATGGAACACAC
The DNA here is from genome assembly GCA_013618395.1 of Fusarium domesticum. Taxonomy (NCBI): domain Eukaryota; kingdom Fungi; phylum Ascomycota; class Sordariomycetes; order Hypocreales; family Nectriaceae; genus Fusarium; species Fusarium domesticum. The sequence goes on along the minus strand of JABFEV010000604.1, from coordinate 26,898 downwards.
TGACTGAGTAATAGCCACCCACGGTTCAACGCATGACCGTTTGAGATTGATTCAGTGAGGGGTTAGGGCGACAACAGACTGTGCGTCAAAATTCCCGACGCAGGGTTAACAGTAAAAATAAAATAAAATAACACAACTGAAAGAGAAGTTTCATTGTTGGCTGTGGTGGCTGATTATGAGCAGGTAGGAAAGGGCTTGACTACACAACAAGTGCCAGACACAACCATCTCCATCACGAACATCAAGTCATAGTCAATATGCATGCTGTGCGAACGCTGGCTAATCTCTAGAGAGATGTCCCTGTTCTGATCCACTGGCGCTGATATGGACGTGCCGCTTGCCCTGGCTAAAAATGCACCAGCCACTCTATGTACTTGACTAGCAGACTCTAACTATCCATCGTTTTACTTGACGAAAGGCCCACTCTCTGGACGTCAATCTTTCTCCAGATCAGTCAGGTTGGTGTCGAGCTTATTGAGACCAAGCCTTTTGTTCCATAATTCGAAAGAGAGAATTGTCCCAGTTTCAAAAATTGTTAAAATAACTGTCTGTGTTGTGTTGGGTAGCCTCAGATGTTTATGGACACATTGTTGAGTTGACAACCTAGTTGAATACCGTCCTTAGTTTATAGAGATAGTCTCTGACATAGCTGGATCGAACAAGACGTCCCAGCCTTGTCACAACAGCACGACTATCGGAATTCCACAGTGCCGAGTTTCCAGCATGTCATCTACAACGACTAAGGTACCTACGCGCTTGAACTACCCTCTTGAAACAACAATATAACCGGCTGTCCCATTTCCGCCCACTACCGACACAACTTTGACTTCATCCCAAGTTGTGTCAGCAATTCTACCCACCCAAGCCACTGAGAGAGTTCTCAAATCCCATCCCATTACCCCCTGTCAAACCAAGCGGGGCATTGCACTTTACCCCTAGGACCACCTTTCGAAGAGCGGCAAGTTTCGTGCGGCAGTCTAGGCCTAACCCATCCACTGTTGTGGTCCAGACACGCGTCGTTGATCTCCATACCCTTCGATCTACGAGGAGCTGGGCTCCAGTGCTCGAGCTTGGTAACGGCTGCTGGTGTGGTCGATAATCATCTAGCGCTCGATGCTAGCGTCAACGCTGAACACGGAACTGAGGTAGTTATGGAACTTTGTGACAGTTTGCTTCTGAGAATCAGTTGAGGTAAGCTTGCATTAGCCGTAAGGGTATAGACAGTCTATGCAAATCTCAGCAGGCGCCAGCCATCATTTCAAAGTGCCCAGAGTGCCATGGTGTAACAATGGCTTACAACTTGTCCCACGAACTTCACAGCAAGGAGGTTTTGGGCATGAGTCGAACGCTGCTAAATGGTCGGTGGTTGTTTAGCGCGAGCACCGGACAACACGGCTCTGAGGTTTGATTCTGTGTGTTGGGGTTGGGTTTACGTATAGCGACTTCTCTATGCTTCACAGCCATGAGCGCTAGTGTATGCTCCCCTGCATTAGACTGAGTATCGCCATCCCAAAGGTGAGGCTTGATTAAGAGAGGCCAAGGTGTAGGTAGAACAACCACACACAATACGAGCGATGTGATAGGAAGCACGTACTACATATCAAGATAATTGATATCTTGGAACTATACATCATGCTAATTAACCATGCAAATTGGTGTAAGCTAATCTAAGACGCCACGTCCATCTGCATGGATGGTCTTGCGTGCCCTCAGTCTTCTACATCTCACTTCCATGTGCAAAAAGGGGGAAGCAACTCGTACAACTCAACATCTACTACCGCTAACAAGTAGGTACAAGATTCCTCTATGAACATCAAAAAGAAACTCATGTCTCCCGACCCAGAATCGAACTAGGGACCTTTCGGTGGCAATTACTTCAGTTACAGCCGAACGTGATAAACCAACTACACCATCAGGAGATGAATTATTGGAGTAGTGAGAAACATAATTTGCTTATGTCGGTACTGCGACTGGGACCTGGTGAACTACTTTCTTCAACTGGGTGTCGTGAATCATGAGCATATCATCATCTGGGTATACATTTTTGACGTATCTCACAACCAGTTAGGTTGACTGTCCCGAGGCTTAACGCGTTGATGGTTCGAGCCAGTGAATGATTCGAGCGACTGTTAAATCTCAAGGAGACAACCTTCGAAATTATACCATGCCTATAAACTACCCTCTTCATGGCGAGAACAGTAACTCTTGGTTTATGCAACTCTAGCTTATAATCACTTCTACTTCAGAACGGTGGCGTCACGGTTACTATTAAAAAATACTGCCATTGCTCATGACATTGTCCGAATCAAGTCATGGGGTACATAAATACGTACCAGCATCTCTCTACACCCTGGGTATCTCGAATACATGCTGCCATAATCACAACTCGTCCTCCGCCTCCAGATCGTGCTCTGCTCTCCTGACCTGCCTCTCTACCACTTCGATCCGAGTCTCCAAGTCTGCCATCACCCTAGAGTTATCGAGAACCCCATGCTCATACCAAGCCCGAATAGCTCTCTCGCTCCGTTTACGAAGTTCAGCAATCTCAGCGGCTTGGGCAATCTGCGTGGCTTCGATGGCCTTCATTCTATCAGCCAACGCGATGAGGCTGGCGCTCTCTGATGGATCCGGAACAGGGCCGTCGTTGATGGCAGTCAACGAAGATAGTGTAGCAGGAAACGTAGGGGCAGAAGCGAGAACGATCGACTGGATAGCATCGATGGAAAGTTGCGACGGAGGCTCAGACGCAGAGGGGGTGTGGAAGAAGTCAGGGTTTTTCTTATCTGAAGAGAAAAGTAAGCATGGACCGACATAAGTATGCAAAAGTCTTACAGATCTTGAGGAGCTCCCCATACACACGGGACTGCTTCAAAAGAGAGGAGAAGCGTCTCTCTAGCTGGGCAATCCTATCAACGGCAGACCGATCTTGTGCCAGAGCCGGAGACAGAGACTGCCCGCACAGCAAATGCTCTATGCGAAGGAGCCGTGACTCGAAAAGATCCAGCGTGGAGAGCGTCGTCCTGTCCATGGTATCCATCGTGACAAGAGCGCGGTGTTTGGATTGCGGAACCCCCCCAGGCGCGGAATCACGGGATGACGGTGCGGTTTGCGGCGGTCAAATTGAAAGTGGGGGTGTCAGGAGGTTATCATGAAGTTATGAGACTTGCAGGTTCATGATTGGCAATATCGTGTGAAATTCCTGACATGTGGCCAATGACCTAACTAGCAGTGTTGGCTGGCTGAGGCATGTGCGGACGAACAAGTATTCTTACAACTATTCAAGTTGTCGGTTTGATTAATGTCTTGGTGTGGCCATTTGACAAGCACAATCGCACGCATGACAGATAGAACAGGTGTCGAACTAAGCCCCAGGTGCACAATGCCCCTGAAGCTGATGTTGAATAAGGCTGGACGGTGCCCGGAAGAAGAGCAGCCCCTGATCCTCTGATTGGTTGATTGGTTGATTGGCTGCAGTCCAAAAGATACTATTGGCTCAAATTTTTCGGAGTGGATCCGGTAGTGGTCATCGTTCCTAGGCCCTTCTCCCTTGGCTTGGGGTTCCCTGTCCTGTCGACCATCTCCTGACGAGCACCTGTGCTATCATCTCCTGCAACTATTTTAACATCCAACTATTCTCGTTGGTGCTTCATTCGCGACTCAAACTGTCTGGTCTGTCGTGATTGGGGTTCAACTGATCGGTCCTTGTGCCGCAGGACCGTATACCAAAGCATACCGTAGCCCAGCCCAGCACAGCACAGCACAGCGCGTTGCGGTGCTACAGTTGACGCAATCCAGTCCTGAGCCGACAGAGGGGCTGCCACCTCTTCGTGGGCCAGCCTCGCCCGCCTGGTTGCCAGTCAGCAATCCGTTCTAGATCTGCGCCCGAGGACGCAGATTCCGGTATAGGCTTCTTTCACACAACATCCACACACAACCGCCCAAACCTCAACGGCCACTACTGCGACCGTATTCCTGCGATTCTTAATCGACCTCCGCCCCCATGCTATGACGAATAACTACTCGACTATATCTGATGGAAACACTTCTTCGAGTAGAAGTACCGACGCCATGTCTAGGTGGGACGATCATGACTTCAATGCCGGACTCGGCCCCTCGAGTCACCGCTGACAATTGTCCAGAACACGACGCCGCGGACACAAAGATGGCGGCCATGGCGGCCAGGCCACTACGATCAGCAGTACTGTGAATCTGCTAAATACAAGTACGCTGGAGCCCATAACCTGATGATCCAGCATCGCTGACAGTATCTAGTTGTTGGAGCTGGCACTCTTGCCATGCCTGCTGTTATGTCCCATATGGGAATTATGCTCGGCGTCATCCTCATCGTCTGGTCGGGCATAACCGCCGCCTTTGGCCTCTACCTTCAATCCCGATGCGCTCGATATCTTGAACGAGGAACCTCGTCTTTCTTCGCCTTGTCACAAATAACATACCCGAATGCCGCCGTCATATTCGATGCCGCGATTGCGATCAAATGCTTTGGTGTTGGTGTGTCGTACATGATCATTATCGGCGATTTGATGCCTGGAGTGGTCCTGGGTTTCTTGAGCAGCGCAAATAGCGTTCCTTATCTGGTGGACCGCAACTTTTGGATCACTGCCTTTATGCTACTCATCATCCCCCTGAGCTTCCTCCGAAGGCTCGATTCTCTCAAATACACCAGTCTCGTTGCACTGGTTTCGATCGGATATCTTATCGTTCTGGTTATCTACCATTTCGCGGTAGACAAACACGCTGATCCCACAAGCATTCGGGTCATCCAGTGGGGAGGTGCTATCGAAACGCTGAGCGCATTGCCAGTGGTGGTATTTGCTTATACGTGCCATCAGAATGTAAGCATCCTGTTTCTCTTCAATGTCCTGACTAACAAGATAGATGTTCTCTATTCTTAACGAACTAAAAGACAACTCCCCTTCGAGTGTTGTGGGAGTCATTGTCTCGAGTATCGGCTCCGCCTCATCTATATATATCGTAGTCGCAATCACCGGCTATCTCACATTTGGCAATGCGGTAGTTGGCAACATTGTTTCCATGTGTAAGTACTCGACGAATCCTCACTTAACGCATCTAACATGAGCTAGACCCGACAGGAGCTGCGTCAACGATCGGTAAAGCCGCGATTGTTGTCCTGGTCACGTTCTCGGTACCACTGCAAGTTCACCCCTGCCGAGCCTCTCTAGATGCCGTCTTGAAGTGGCGGCCAAATCGTTCACAATCCAACGGACGAACTTCATCACCACTCCTACCTACATCCACAGCCGGCGACCATGGTGCCGGCTCTGCCATGTCAGACCTTCGGTTTGCTGTTATTACTACTTTTATCCTCACTTTTGCATACTGCGCTGCCTTATCAGTGACCAGTCTCGACCGTGTATTGGCCTTTGTTGGCAGCACCGGATCGACCTCGATTAGCTTCATCCTTCCAGGCCTGTTCTATTACAAGATCAGCGACCCTGACAGCACTTACCATCAACGTCTTGTGAAGGAGGACGACGACATTGATGAGGATTCCACTTCAGATGTCGAGAATACTGGTGCATTAGCACAAAGCACGACCAGTGTCCTCAGCGGTGCCAGTCTTACCAGCAACATTAGCACCTCTGGCAACCGGAACTCGTGGCAATGGCGCAAGAAGTGGCGCTGGGATTTCGAACACATCGAACACACTACCCTCCGCAAGCTTTCACTCGCTCTTGCAGTGTACGGCTTCGTGGTCATGGCGGTCTGTTTAGGTTTCAACATTTTCTCTTCCGTTATTCACTAGATGGTCTGAACCTGAACATAGTTGCAACGGCCCCAGGATGATTTAGATGGCATACAAGGCGTTTATTGGCAATCTCGCCGCTTGTAGATGACTCGGCGTTGTTTAGATATTGTTTGGATAGCGCAACAAATAAGATTTCTTTGTCTTTTGGTTAGGCTCAGTTGTATAGTAATCTCGGGTATATCGTACTGGGTCGCACATCAATTAAGATCTCTCCCATCCTAGGACTGGGTTGTACGTGAATTCTTGGTTTTATCGTATCACCTCCATAACTGTCCTACATGTCTACCATGGCAACCAGCAGGACACGCAATATCTTCCTCATCTTGTACAGACATCAAATCTGATGCTAATACCCAAGCCAACGCCTTCAAAATGCCATTTATACATATCGTACAGTTTCGCACCTCTTCTTGTCGTGTCCACGCCTCAATCGCTCTCTCATCGTGTCCTCACCTCGTTGGGGTCGACGTAGCCCTTTGCCTTGGACTGCACAGGCCCAAAATCCTTCTTGGGCAGGATTCCTACCATCGAGAGTAACCGCCATGCAGTGTCCGTGGGCTGCGCTCCAACACCGATCCAGTACCTCGCACGCGCCGTGTCGAGCTTGACGTCCTTGTGGAGCTTTCCGGAGTCGTCGTAGGGGTCGGCCTTGGGAATGGGATCGTAGGTGCCGATGACTTCGAGGGGACGGGAGTTGCGCGCCGTGCTGGGTTTAGTTAGCATATCTGGTGAGGGATTGATCAGTTGATTGGATTGTGCGTACCGTGCGTGTGCAATCACGACGTTGTAGAATGGCTGGTTTCGGCGCCCGAAACGGGCGAGGCGGATTTTAACGACCATGGTGGACTGGGCAATTGGGACTGAACGAGCTTTCGGACAGGATAGTCGTTCAATCAGTAGAAACGGGGTGAAGCTGTGTCCGTGGTTGAATAATTTCCATCCGGACGGAGGTAAGTTTCGCCGCGCCGGCCAATCAGAGTGTGCGGTTGGACTGGCAGCAGGGGGCTCCCTTCCTGTCGATGTGATGTGATGGGAGTTCAGAGTGCATGTTGCAAGGGTGATGTCAGTGTTACGGGAAGTTACTCCATCATGATTCAACGACGACGTTACAACTACTTCAGCTTTGACACTAGGTAATAAATTGGCGATCGTGTACTCGTCAAGACATTCTCGCAGAACCCCAGAGGTAATTACAGGACTAGACAATTTCAAACATACGGAATGGCTTTTAAGGTACGACTGCTGGACTTCGTCCCAGCACATCTACTGACGTGTAGTGTCCAGACACTCGGTGCCAAGGCAGCTACTGCTCTGGACCAGGAACTGATGAGTACGGGAGCTTTCTCTATCGACCAGCTCATGGAATTGGCCGGTCTGGCGGTCTCACAGGCTGGTGAGTATCAGTGATGACCTACGAAGTCAAGTCTGTGACTGATGACTCTCAAGTGTATCGTCTTCAACCCCTGGACAAAGGTCGTCGGATCCTCGTGGCCTGTGGTCCTGGAAATAACGGTACTGTCGAGATCACTTGCTGTTGAGCAGCACTAATGCTCCGCCAGGAGGTGATGGTTTGGTGGCTGCTCGTCATCTTGCTCAGTTCGGGTATCAACCAACGGTCTTTTATCCAAAGCGAAGCAAGAATGATCTTTACCAGGTATGTCTATTTTATCGATGTGTTTTCACTTGCCAGTATGAGGCTTCTTTCATAAGCTCTTTACTCGATCAAGTCGAATCGAAGTGGAGTGTGGTATTGCTGGCATCGTGTAACTGCAACTCCAGAGATCTAGGAGTGGAAACCCTTGCTTGTGTCCTGCTCTTCAAGGCGAACCTTGACCCGTGAGCAAAAAGACCGGCCTAGTCCCCCGAGTCCAGTCCATGTCCTTTTTCCATTACATATCATCCGCCAAACCGTATCTCTCAGGATAAGTTGCTAACCAGGTGCACAGCGCCTAGTGAAACAGCTGGAGGATCTTGAGGTTCCTTTCGTCGACGATTTCTCTTCTGCTATCGGCTCGACGGACCATGTGGTGGACGCCATTTTCGGTTCGTGATTCGTTCCTCAACCAAACTAGATTCTCATACCGACATAGGGTTCAGCTTCTCGGGGGAAGTCCGCGAACCCTTTCCCGCCGTCATCCAGGCACTGCAAGAGACTAAACTACCGATAACATCGGTTGATGCCCCCTCTTCATGGAACATCGAAGACGGTCCTCCTGATTCAGGCCTCGGCAGCTCCTTCATGCCTACTGCTCTTGTCAGTCTCACGGCTCCAAAACCACTTGTCAAGCATTTCCAAGGTCGTCATTTTGTTGGGGGGCGGTACGTACCCTCGATGATGTTCTGACATCCCAATGACTGACAAATTTTAACAGCTTCGTATCTCCATTCATTGCTAAAAAGTATGGCTTGGAGGTCCCCAAGTATGAAGGCACTGATCAGGTCGTTGAGGTCGGCACAACTGAGCAGAAGCTCTGACCTATTAGCCAATCGGCAAGTGAGGGTTGAGTCTGGTCAGCGATTCCTTTCCTGGCTGCAATTGGCTCTTCACATTAACCGACAACCCCCTCTCATGCTGTTCGGACAGACAGGGCTGGGGCATTGTCCATCGCGCATATCACTGCCGGACAGAGTTGTTCCCAAGGGACAGACAACCAGCGGAGGGTGAAAATCCTGGCAAAACTGAACATAGATAAGATATTCTTTCCCGCACACTTGGCAGACAGCCGTATGCTGCTCGCACATTTAACGTGATCGTGAAACTGGACCAGCAATGCAGAGAGCTAGGGAGAATGGCTGTGGTCGTCGACGGGTGAGAGAAAGGGTATCATAGACCAGCAACATGGACGATGGTCGACAAGAAAGAAGACCTGAAAGAGGGCAACGGATTCTGACGAAGGGGACTGTCGAAGAGAAGGGGGGTGAAGGCAGGCGACGAACAAACCCGTTTCATAAGGAAACCAGACGTCGACAAAAAAAAATTTGAAGGCACAAATAATTGGTATGCTCCAACCGAACAGACTGTCGTTGAGTTGAACCAAACAGGGCTGATATAAAAGGATGTGGTACCGACCGGAGTATTTCTGGCGTATCGTTGGTAATGGGGCGCACTGACTGACTGACTTGGCAGCACGAGACAATACAGCACAGCAGTGCAGTGCCAGTACAACACAGAGGGGGAGGAGAAACTCGACAGCTTAGGGAGATAGGGCAGAGTACCGCCACCGTCAAGAGTGCTCGGGGGGTTCCGGTACGTACAACCGTGCGACCCAAGTGTCCGAGTTGAAGCTCTTTGAGAGCTTGCTTGAAGAGGAAGCGAAGTGATGTGGAAGAGAAGGAACAAAACGTGGTTGTTCGGTCGTCAAGCAAGCTACAAGACTACCGGAATCTTGTAACTTAGGCGGCCTGGAAACGAATGGTGGACATGATGACGAGCAAATGGCGCCGTACTGACGGGTTACGGGTGGCAAAGGCAGCAGTGAGTAAATAGACAAGAGAGCGAAGAAGGAAACATTTTCAATAAGGCGACAATAAAAATCCGTGTGTGTCTGTCATCAGAAGTTCTCTATTTTCTGTTGAATCGACACACCCGAACACAATTCTATCCAGGAGTCAAACAGCCCGGAGCAAATGCTCCTCGACCCGCTTCGCCAGGGGGGCCAATTAACTAGGCGGTGCACAATGCGGCGCTTACCACCAGGCAGGCAATACGTTAAAAGTTCCAGAGAGGAGGAACAACAGGACAAGTGGTAATAGAAGAAAAAGGAAACAACAAGGACGGTCCGCTTTTCTTTTCTCTGTCCTTGTTCTTATCTGAGGTGAAACTGGTCCCAGAACGAACCGAATTAATGCTTCATACTGTTTTTTTCTGTTTTCCTCTAAATCCGACGATGAGTTACATTGTTGGTTGTTATTTTCTAAAGCTGTACTCCGTACCGATCACAATGCTTGGCATCTGCCGGCCGATTAGCGCCTCTTCTGTATTTTTAACTGTTGCTATGACCAGGTAACATTGCTACTGATGGTATTACAGGTGGGGTGAGTATACTCTGATCACATAGCAACGGTCACTCTAATATGGTGATAATTGCTGGGTGTGATA
>JABFEV010000604.1:0-16438 GCA_013618395.1 Fusarium domesticum | reverse complement strand
TATCACACCCAGCAATTATCACCATGTTAGAGTGACCGTTGCTACGTGATCCGAGTATACTCACCCCACCTGTAATACCATCACATACCCTTTATATCTTCTAGGGTTGATAACGACATGGCCAAAGTGGGGTAATAACTAAAGTGTGGGTAGTATTGGTTACCACCCAGCATCAATCATCCAACGGTCTATCGCTGTCAACTTTGTCACGGGGAGTCCCTGCCATGATGGCACAGGCGCCAGATGGAGGGGCATGTGGTGCCGCCACACTTGCACCATCGATTAGTTAGCCCGGTACTCTGTCCTGACATGCATGATGGGGTTTTTTTTTAAACGTCTAGATCTTCAAAGCCATCCGTGATGGTATGATTTGGAAAACCCTCGTCTCACGGACCTTTGGATGGTATATCCTTTAGCGCTTGTCCCTCCACTCCTACTGGCAGATTTCAATAGACCAGTCTGATTTGTCATCGGCCAACATGTTAGCCTCACTCACCGCGATGGCCACCCGCCCTCGGTAGTCTTGCGATCGTGGATCCATGGGACGGAGTTTCCTTGTGGCCGATCGGCCGACAAGGTCACCCACACGGGGCTACATCAGGACTAACTCAATCACCAGCTCAACTCAATCACTACCGAGAACAATTCCCGTCCAGTTGGGTCAAGATCAAATAATACACGAATGCACAAACCCAGCGCCGTTACCGCAGCTTATCATGGCATGTTGTAATTGATGGTGTTCACACCTAGACACCATCACCGCGGTATAATTAACCCTGATTCAGCATGTTGTAGAGCCGCAGACTTGAGAAAGGGGTTGGAAAAGCGCCAAGAAGACCCCGAAGACCAAACACCAATGACAAGACAAAGTCCCAACCTAGTGCAGTCGATCTTGCACGTGAGAAACAAATGAAAAACCCTCCGTCCTTGTGTCACGACAACGCATCTCTGAAAATTGCATCGATATCTGGGGTGGCTGTGCCACTGTGTGTGGCGTTGAAGGCCCTTGAACATGGACGATAGCAAACACTCAGCCACATGATCAATAAAATATTTGCTCTTTTGGATGTTTCAAAGGACGGAAGCCTGAACTAGCCTCAACACCTCCACCAATCACTTGACGGTTGATCGATCCGCTCTTGCTCAAGCCTCCCTGTGTATTCCGTGTTCAAAGTTGGTTATTGACTACTTCACAATCGCATTTTCTGTCGGTGTTTGATGCTCGCTGAGAGTTGAATTGTGATGGGCGACCAGACAGGTTGTGTCCCAACAACCAAGTTAACTAAAACAGCGGAAAATTTGACGTACCAGGATGGTGTCCACGACTTGACCTAAACAGCCAGGTTATGCGAGCTGCAAAGGTGTCCATGTCAACCTATCACATCGCAGCCACCGTATTGACTACGTTTGAAGCAACTTTACCGCCCCAACGTCGAAAATGCACACGTCTAGTAAGTAGTTGTAGGTGCATAAGAACGCACGCCTGCAGATCAGATCACGCCGGATTATCTGCAACAATGATCAGTGGATACCAACTGCAGTACTCCGTACCCACCTACCTTGTTCAGACTTGTTTCCTTCGACAGGCACCAGTTGCAGTTAGCGGACGGATCTTGGTGAGGGGGAAGTTCCTTGGCATGAGTGGACCGATAAGCAGTTGAGCCGATCACCGAGTAAACATTGCAAGGCTGCGGTGTGGTGCGGGTGCGGGTGCGGTGCGGTGCGGTGCGGTGCGGTGCGGTGTAGGTAAGCCACTACTATTACAACTAGCGAACTGCTCCCTCAGGAGTCAAGGTTCAAGATCACTTCCGGAGAGCCTTGCCCGGGGGTGGAGATGAGAAACATTGCCCGCTTTCTAATATCAACTGACCAAAAGTGTTGGATTTTCTGTTGGTCGCCGACTGCTCTGCGGAGCGGCTTCCCATGGACATGTTCATTCTCATGCCAACGCCTGGCACAACTGAGGGATTTGTCCCTAATTCACGTAAAATATCGGAGAGCTGCTCCATACTATCAACACACTACATGATTTGGGGCTCTGCGCCATGGACATGTTGGAAGAAACCCACAACAACTACACCTTCAAGGACCCGGGAATTCGGATCCCGCACCAAGGGTTGGTGAGATTGGGGGGGGGGGGCCTTCTCAAGGAATGACCCACGATATTCTAAAAATGCCATGCGGAAAACCTCAATTACGTCATGGTCACTACAGCGACACGTAAATTTCTGACCGGCGTTCTGGAATCTTCTCGGAATGGACGAGCACGGTAAAGGACACATGCAGGATTGATCGAATTCGGGTTTAACTTCCAGCAAGCTCTTGACAGTCTCCGGCTATAGGGGCCACTGAAAGGGCTCAGACTCGGAGCAAGATGACCGGAACAGTTTTGGTCGCAGCTGGTGCCAGTAACGGACCAACCGACAGGTCCTTTCTCGTAAATCAGTCATCTTGGCCCAGGTATTTTCCACCAACTACATAGGGAGAACGAGTCGCCGCATGCAAAGATCGAAAGACACATGGCAGGCATAGGGTCGCATGCCTCGGGTCCTTGGGCAGCCAGAAAACACCATCCCTGTCGCCATCGCGGAGTGTCTCGACCTCACGGATATCTCGTCTTTCTTACCAGTCTTTGTTCAAAAAGCGTCATCTTGCCTCCGGTCTTCTCCACTGCCCAAAGTTCTTGTCCATCAGGCGACGACTGTCCTCATGGGCCAGAGCCCAGGAGCTCACGTGCGGTTTTTCCGACGCAACCGACACCGTTGACGTGCTGCTTGGCACTCGGGACAGCTGACAGTGCCTGTAAAAACTGTCGCGTGGGACATTGATGTGCATGTTGAGTTGTAGTGAGTGGCGGTCTGGCAAGCAACTTGATAGTAGCCCACGATTTTCCCGCAGTCCAGACATTTGACTGAGTTGGTTACGCACATGTTGAAGATGAACTGTTGTCTTGGTGGATATTCTGGAAATGTCTTTTATTTAGCACGAGGAGTGTGATAACTTTGGCAAGGAGTCTTGGTTCTCTGGCTCGTTGCGAGTTTATGCCTTCAGCATTACTCGACTCACAACGAACTTTTATATAAACTCGTGCCGTTTATCTGATGGTGAACCACAGAATTATCTTTTCATGAGTTGATTTCTGCCGGTTCCTGAATCAGAGGGGGTGAGCTTCCACCAGTCCATGCATATTGAGCAACGTGAGTGATGATATTTGAATTTCACGATATTTTAACACATCTCACTACCTTTTCCGCACACACATGATATTCACTGGCTTATCGTAAGGGTTTACAATAGAGGATTGGGTTCACAATGCGTGGACTTCCCACTACGCGTGGGTAGGTGAAGCATGAACTACAGTGTCAAGCTACGTCGTCTGACCTACTCGTAGATACAGGGTCAAGGGGACACCAACGTGGTTTGAAGCTCGACAATGGTTAACTGGGTCTCGAATGCATCGGCGTCATCATGTTCTGCTGGGTAATGCCAAAGCAGGTAAACTACGACTTGTGACAGCGTGGTCATTAACTTCACGACGTCCTGTACACAAAATGTCAACTACGGTAGCAGAGAATCCTTGACAAGACTGTGTCTGTCTAGACAGTTTGGGAGCAACATTAACGGCACATCCGACCTACATACCATACCAGTCTGTCTATTTTCGTCGACCTTGAGTGCTTCACATGAAGAGGGGAAGGATACTGAGAGCGGAAATGGTTTGAAACCTCACACGTGTGCGAGAAGTACTGTTCTCTGATATAGGATCGAGTGGCATAGATGTTTGGTTTTTGGCAGACAGTTCACTCTACCTATTTGCGGTATGGTTCCTGACATTGACTTGGTTTAGCTGCTGGTTTTAGTACGGTCGAGTAGCTGTTGATTCTGTCAAGGCGGTGTTGACTGTAATTTCTTCTAGGAGATGAGGAACTCCCTTCGCGTTCAATGAATGCTGTACATCGTCATCAATAGCGGTAGGGCTCTGCTTCTCGAACAGAACTTACTCTAGGGATTCCTCTTCTTTCTATATGTTAATACTCCTGGTAGTAGACGTCGTGTCTGTTGGTGTATGTTGAAGTTCCCGTCGACAATGGTTGGAGTCAGGCGTCCATCCATGACCTTGCTCTTAGACGGCAATTATACACTCCTCGCTATGTCTTGTCGGGGCTTTCAAATAAGACTCTTCATTCCCCTGCCTCTGACTTGTCACAAAAAGCCCATTATCAGAACAAAGGTAGTTGCACAAGGTCGTGAAGTTGTCTTGTGGTTTTTGTGATATTGAAACAGTACCCATTTCCAGTTTGGGTCTGTTGACATGGAAACTTCTTGATAGGTTTTCAGACGTGAAGTGCTCTCGACGGAACACCACGGCATGGATTAGAGCACATGTTTGTCGTGAGAGGCTTGAGGGACATGGCTTCGTAGAGTAGCCACTATAGTAAATCCAACGCTACTTTTCCGAGTCCATGTTTTAATACTGTTATGCAACTCCTCAGGCAGTTACAATGTCAACTGGCATTCAATAGACCACGAAGCAATATTGGAGTATTCTACCATCGTTGCTTGTGTGAAATCATGATTTGCATCTATTGGTATCACCGTGGAGACGGTTTGATGGCGACTACAGCGAACATGTTCTCTTCCTGACCAAGGGTTGTACTTGATTAGTAGTTGTAGTGTATGACGTTCACTATTTACTGTGAACCCCATCGTAGTGAACTGAATCTATTTTATCGAATGATTCAGGTAACAACATGAATATGGAATGAATCTGAGTTAGTTTTCCGTACCAAGGCTTGCCGAGCAACACTTGAGTCGACGGGCAGCCATAGGGTAAGCTGGGTTTCTTGATTTTAGAGAGGCTGATACGCTGTGGAAGAATGATGATTCAGGAGTGAAAACTGCAACTCTGGAGCACTGTTACGAGTGATTAACAGGTATAAGACAACTATTTGTTGATAGTATACATAGAAGTAAGTTATTCACTCAATGTAGAACACATGTAACGCTCTATTCAGTGGTGATATAAGTCAGCCACCCCCATAACCGACCACATTTTCCCCTCCTTCAACACCAATTTCTATATCACCTAAACCGCGTTTTTTTCGCGCAAATACATTGTTTTTATTCTCAAGCTTCCTCTATTCCATTATCATGGAGAAATACACTGAAGAAGATATCCAGAAAGCCCTAATGGATATTCAAGGCGGTACTTCTGTCCGCAAGGCCAGCAAGGCACATGGCGTTCCCAAGACCACGCTTCAGGATCGAAAAGCAGGTGCTGGAACGCGTGCAGAAGGTCGTGAACCTTTTATGAAGCTCTCTATTGAGGATGAGCTTTATTTGGTTAACTGGGTACTTTCCCAAGCCGCTCTTGGGCTGCCACCAACTCATTCTTAACTCAAGGAATTCGCGGCACGAATTGCTGCAAGAGGCGGCGATTATAAACCCATCGGCAATCACTAGGTTGAGGGTTTACTTCGTCGCAACCCGAGATAAGAACAGTAAGAGGCCAGCGACTCGATTCTAAGCGCATAAACGGGGCTACTGCTGAGAGAATTCAGATCTTTCATTCGTCCTTGCAGTCACCAGAAATCACCAAAATTAAGGCCAAATATCGATATAATATGGATGAGGCCGGTATTATAGAAGGCCTTGGATTCAATGGCCTGGTATTAGGAAGTGCTAAGTCAAAAATCACCGTTGTCAAGCAAGCTGGATCACGAAATTGGACTACGATTGTCGAATATATCTCGGCCACTGGTCACTCCTTGCCTCCTTTGGTGATTTTCCGAGGAACACATCTATAGCAGTGGTTCCCAGAGAATATATCCTTTATGGATGACTGGCATTTCATAGCCTCAGAGAGAGGCTGGACTTCGAATAAGATTGCATTAGAATGGCTCAAGATTATCTTTATTCCTCAGACTACGCCTGAAGATACTCTTGAGAAGCGACTTCTCATTATTGATAGCCATGGTAGTCATATAACGGTCGATTTCATGTGGGAATGCTATCAAAATAACATACATCTTCTCTTCCTGCCCTCTCATTCCTCCTATGTTCTTTAACCTCTCGATATCTCAGTTTTCTCACCAATAAAGAATGCACATCGCCGGCAACTCTCACGATTCCCAACAACATTAGATTCATCGCCAATTGGGAAAGCCACCTTTCTTTACTACTATCATAAGGCCCGTCAGGAAGCCTTAATACCCTCAATAATTCGCAGTGGGTGGATTGGCTCTGGGTTATGGCCAATTAGTCTTCGAAAGTCACTATCAAGTCGGTTCGTGATTGGCAAGCCTGAGATCATCAAAACACCAAAGAGATGGCCAAAACTGCCTCTCGATGCGACTTTTAAGACGCCTTATCGATCCCGGCAAGTTCGTGGCCTTATTATATCACTTTCTCCCAAGAAGAAGCTTGATCTCGCTGTCAGGTTAGCCTTCCGGAAGATTAGCAAGGGGTTTAACAATCAGAACGCCAAACTGGCCGCCGCTGAGACCAAACTTAAGTCAATTTCTAAGTCACAGCTTCAGGCCCGGGATGCACAAAGAAAGGCCATTGAAAAGGACCCAAATTCACTGTTTTCTAATATCAGTAATATTATACGAACTAGGGCTCAAATGAAGGCAGCTTTACAGCTAGAAGACAATGCAAAAGAGGTTGAACAGCAGAAATTCGACTCAATGTGTCATTCTTGGTCTATTCTAGATGAGTGATAGAAATATTAAATTTGTAGTGATTTATTTGGTATTTAATTTGCTACATCTTGTTATGCTTTTGATGGCGTTGAAAAAGTGGTCGGTTATGGGGGTGGCTGACTTAGTCAATGATTCATTCCGAACGACCGAAAGTCAATATCACGTGATGTCAGCATCCATATGGCTCACGTGAAACAAGCAGCATGTTGTTGATGAGATAGGGTGTCTTTCAACAACAAAGTTTACATGACTTGGGCTCGAATAGGTTCTGGTCATACATGAGCAACAAATCTAGTTTATTCAACTATAGTAGTTAAGAGTTAGACCAGAGGAGACTGCCTTATCGAGACCCTGCATGCAAAAACGGGAACGCACTTCACATCTTGAGCAGAAACACCGATCTCGATACGTAAGTTGTAGTACCGCAGCTTTGACCGATGGGCACGTCGCACCTAGTTGTAGTTGTAGGTATTTCATACGGACAGGTCCTTCCCACCATGGGTGTGCTGAGACAATCATCGTGTGGCATATCTGGCTTGATAGGGCACACAGAGGAGCCTACTCCGTACAGTATGCTCAATGGTCCGAGCACGAACATATCATGGCCAATGAGACTCTGGCCCTGGGTATTAAGGGGAGGAGGGGGGTGGATATAATCGCCTCGGGAATTTTAAACGACACAAAATCTTGGTATCTGCGGTGGGTAGAGGAACGCCATGAAAAAGGGACGTGGGGTCAGCACCGGCGGGATACTCCTGGAACGCACATGCACACATTGATCAGAGGTCCATCCACGTCAGCTAATTTCTCCCGGCAGCGAACATGATTACAACCACAACAATGATAAACCAGCGAGTGCGACCTAGTTCTGGCATTTGTTTGCAATGCAAAAACGCTTGCGTAGCACCCGCGACCCGTTAACCCACACGGGGAAATGCCCAACATCTCCTCCAAGACCGAAGGACCCCGTCTTACGGGTGGTGTCATGCAACTTGGCAGTCTGCAACGGGGAGGTATAACAAGATGGATGACTCGAGAGACAATCGTCATAGTTGTAGGTACATAGTCCTGCCCCAAGCATTCGAAGGATGAAGCGGGTCAAGCAAAGAAAGATACAACTATCTCCCTGGGAGTACTGTATTGCACCGGAAACACGCCCCGCGTTGAGTTAGTAGGCAGAACACTGTCCCTACGTGTTGTACATACAACTATGGGCATATCATCCGAGATCTACGAATCCCCCCTCTTTGTCAGATTCATGTTTGGCAGCGGCAAATTCAAGACTAGACGAATCCCCTGACAAGGGTCAAGTTCAGGGTGGTGATCCTGACACGAGAGTAATTACTGGCGGGGGCGATCGTCTCAAGCCCCTTGTATCTTCTTGAACATTCGAGCGTTACTACGTTGTACTATTCATTTTGATGAGACCATGGTTCCTAGGAAAGTCCATCTTGTTTGTCTGTCGTCAGATTCAACGTGGGGGAAAGAGACGTGGCATCCTTGGAATTTAAGGTAGGAGGCTTGAAGAAAAGGGAACCCACCTATCCGGGTGTGTGTGTGTGACTTGGGAGCGAGGATAGTGAGTACATAATCAGAATAGCCGCTATATCTACTTACTACGTAGTACTGCTTTTGGGGACTCTTAATCTTGAAAATTGGGGTGGTAGATGAGCACAGGTAAGCTGGGTCCTGGTGGAAGAACCTGAAATAACAGGATTTGATGGGAGGTGGTGATCCTCCTGTAAAGATGTACTGCTTAGTATGTAATACTGGTAAGTAATTGCTTCTTGTTCTTATTTCCATGTCTCATTGCTCATCAACATCCCCACATCTGACCGAATAATGAATGTTAGCAGAGGCATAGATGGCAGATGGTGTTTACAAGTAAATAGTCGAGGAAGCCAAGTCAGGACAAGCAACATTCGGTTGTGATATTTTCATCATCAAACAACAATTTTAAGAAATGCACCATCCCACACCACCACCCCACTCGGTACAAAGACTTCTATTGTGCTAGGCAATACAAGTGATAGTAGATTCCGTAGAACCCCACGGCGATACCACTCATACAAGGAAGAAAACAAGAATAAGATGGACGTTTTTGGCGGGTCTCTGTTAGATCCAAGGAATGTGAGGGGGCATTGGTAAACTAGCTTCGCAGCCTATTTTGTAAGGGGTGGATTTGAAACAGACCGAAACTAAGTAGGGATAAGGCAAGACAAATGAATGTCTTCAACCGGAACGCGCGTCGAATAATTTGCTACAACCAATAACCATAATTTTCACTTACTTCTACATATGGAGTTGTACATGTGTAAATAACCTCCCACACCTTTTCTAATCGGTTGTCATGGAGAGGAAAAGAAAGTTAGCCGGGCGAGGCGGCATTCTTAAAAAAAAAAAGCATAATATACGCACACTGTGTCGTAATATCCCCTCGACTGCGCGAAGACTGCACCCAGGTCAGTCACAGCAGGGGTCCATATCCAATCAGAGGCTAGTCGTTTTAAGGTACCTAATGACTGACCTATTTCAGCCCGTGATAGAAGTACCAGCAATCTGGCGAGCTACATATTGCTACAACACTTTCTGACAACCCATTTTTGCCTGCTTAGTTTGATATTGCTGCTTATAACTAGGAGTCCCAAAGACCTCCTTTTTGAGCTTTGTGAGCGGATTTCTCCTAGCTTAATTCCCTCAAGCTAAGCAAGCTGAAAGGGGAAGTCGTTTTAATTGATTGAATGATTTGTATGGTGTTTTACTAGTAAATGATTCCTGCGCCTTATTAGTTGTATGTTCTTCTTATGTACTTCTGTGACGATGGGGTAATGTGGGACCCGTGACCTTGGTGCAGTCTTCGCGCAGTCGAAGGGATAGAAAGTACAATGCTGCAATGGAAGGCAAAAAAGCGGCTTTGTGATTCGAAGTGGATACGAAGAACGTTGCGGAGTGGAAATACATTTTTCATCATTGTGTAATATCTGGAAGAACGGCATGTCCACCGTTTCCAGAAGAAGCATTATGTCAATTAAATATTCTGATTCGCAACAAAACGGCTGCGTTCCAGGTTTCAAAGGTCTCATGCGCACTATGAATCGTCATTTCTTTTCTGGCTTCGGGGAGAAGAAGGTGGCGTCGTCTCGCTATCCAGTGCTGACCCTCCCTGGTGAAATATCATTTTCGGGACTTGCTGAGTGGTTTCCATAATTTCACGCATGTTTCCAACTATTTTACCTCTGCTGCAGTGCCCCCCTTGTAGATAACTGTTTTCCTAGGGGACCTTCAGGGCATTTAGCGATTGGAGCTCTACGGTCTGGCCTATCACAGCCAGTTGTATTGTCACTTTGCCTCCTGGCTCATCTTTCCGCCAATGGACCTCCCCTTTTATCTGCTTCCCTTCTTCAGGGTTAGGGAGTAAGCATTCTAGAACTACAACTACTACTAATTGAGGTGTCCATAATGCTTGTTTGCTGTCATCCTTCTGTCAATTCCCTTCTGCTCCTTTTTAGTCCTTTTTTTTTTTCTTCCCCTTCATGTTTAATCATTTCAGCGTCCAATCTAGTCTTGGAGCTAGACAACCGTCCATCCCTCCCTCCTCACTAATAAAAAAATGGCCCTGTCTCTTCCTCGACGCTTCCAGTCCTTGATCTGGCTGTTCCTTCTGGTCATCGTGGCCTTTATCTTCCTCAGCTCCCGGGAGGACGGCGGCCAATGGCTTTCGCCCAAGTCTTGGCGCATGCCCTATACCGCTGGCGAGGATGACATCCCGTCGTGGAACGGTCAGGCTGAGAAGATCGATGGCCCCGTCAAGATCTCCATCATGGAGACGGACGGCGTCCACGATGAGGTCGCTGCTGCCCTCGTCACTGCCTTTGGCGGCCACGACAATGCCGAACTAAGTCTGTTCTTCAAGCGCCAGCGCTTCGGCATGGAGGACATCATCGCCACCCTCTCCCTCGCCGCCCCCATCGTTGCCAACAAGCCTTCCAGCGCTCTCTTCGATGCCGAAACGAGTAACAATATCCCCCACGTGCTCGTCTCCACGACCTGCGAGGTCGACCTTTCGCGCAACGAGGCTCCCATCAGAAACATGCTCGTCAACGGCACCACCCACCTGTTCTGTACAGTCCACCACGCCGACAGATGGGTTGATGGGAAACATGTCGATGTCGCCCGAGAGTGGGGGCGCCACAACAGACTCACCTTCATAACTCTCAGCCATCACACCGCCGAGTTTCTCGAAAAGAACAGCAGCCTTTTCGGTTGGGCGTCTCGCGTCGAGGCATCTGTTCACGTCCTCCCTCCCGTCTTCGAAGCCAATGTTCCCGAGTATGACCCCTCCAAAGGACTCTCCCTAGCCATGCAGGGTGACTACTCATCCGGACGCCGCAACTACCAGGGCATCTTTGAGAACCTCGAAGGTGTCATCGGCAAGCTCAACGAGTCCAAGACCGCCTACGAGAACGACACCATCGCTATGCACGTCATCGGTCACGGCCGCCCTCCCCAGGTCCCCAAGTCTGTCGAGGACTACGTCTCCTTCGACTCCAACCTGTCCTACCCCGACTTCTACTCCCTACTATCACGGTCCTTCTCCATCGTCCCCGGCTTCGCTTCAGACGAGTACCTGGACCGCAAGGCCTCCTCAACAGTCCCCGCCTCACTGATCGCTGGCGCTCCCCTGGTAGTGGACGAAGACATCCTCAAGGCCTACAGCTACCTGCCCCGAGAGATCGCCTGGGTGGCCGAAGAAGGCGAGGGTGAGATGGACGTTATCAAGAGGGTCATTACTGACAAGGACGAATTTATGAACAAGAGGAAGCTGGTCAAGGAGGCGCGCGAGCGATTAATAAAGGAGAACCAGCAAAACATCCAGGAATGGATCTCCAAGGCGTTTGTTGCATCATGATGGGTTAATGCATTGTTTTTGTATCATTAGGGTTATTGTTATTTTATTATTACCTTTTTCTTTTCTCTCCCTTTTCCCTTTTTTCCTTCCTATTAATTACTGCATTGCTCAATTCAGGACGCGCGAGGGGTTTTCATTCAACTTTACACAATCAAATTCTTCTACTGCTTCTGCACAATTGTCTCAGCCCGATACTTTGTCATCTGTGAATGTTCCCATGATCATTGACCAGTTTGGGTGTACAAGAAGCTTGAATGCCTCTAAGTTGAGCTTGGGCCATTTAAACAAGAGAGAAAAACAAGCTCACCCTGGGATAAATTTTGTGCTTGGCATGCGGGATCGTGAAATAAAAGAATATGGTATGGAAACTTTGATCAATATCTCCCTACTACTTTATCTCAAAAGATGCATGCATATGATGAAACAAATTGCATGGAAAAAAGGTATTGAATTATTATTCAACAAGAATGAGATCGTTACGCTAAGAGATACAGAAGTCGTCTATGGATCAAGAGGTGTTTTATCAAGTACATTACTCGACGATGCTGCGTCGAGCTTGTTTGTGTCAACAATCATTTGTCATTATACTCGGTCGTTCCCCACATGTTCCTTGACTTCCATCTCCGATCCCTTTGTGTCTTCTTTCGCCAAAGGTAGGTAACTTGTTTGCTTCTTGGTCTGCATATATCGATCTCTGGCCCAGCCATAAAGCGTGCTGCCACACAGGATCAAGGCCATGCTACCGACACGGTCCGTCGTTAGGACTTCGCCGAGGAGCACAATGGCAAGCGAGCTCTGTGCAACGCCTCGGGCGGCGGTAACCACCATGTGCGTCGTGGGGCTTGTCACCTCGATCTGCATGAATGTTGCAATGGTCAAGAGGAAACTCGACAGTCCGGTCAAAGCCGCCTGGCTGAAGAACTGGCGGACTTGGTCGCCGGTTGAGGTCGGGCCGAACAGACCTCCGTTGGCGCTGAGTTCACCCGAGAGAGGCAACAGAGGAGCGTAGAAGAAGAGGGCCATGACGTTGGACATCCAAACCATCTGCCACATTCCCTCACTGCTCTTGCCAAGGAACTTCTTGACAACAACAGACTCGACGGCGGTGGTGAAACTGGAGCCGACACCTAGCAAAACACCCTTGCCGCTGGTGAGCATCTGGCTGTAGTCGGAAGCCATGCCGGCACCGAAGCCTGCCATGACCATGGCACATCCTGCCAATGAAACGGGAGGGTAATAGGGACGGGGCCTTAGGACCAGGAGTGAGAGTAGAAGGGTAAAGGGTAGAAGAAGGCCACGAGCAATCTGGTAGACGGAGGCATTGACAGAGGCGAGGCAGTAGGTCTTTGCCAGAATGCCGATGAGTCGGGCGATGGTGAGGGGTAGTAGAGCAATCCATGCCTGTTGGGATTGGACGTGAGCAATCTAATCGTGGACGACCTCGTATTCAGGAGATTTGACTTACCGAAGTTGGTCGTGACAGCTTTACCCAGCCAGCAAAGACTCCGATGCTCGTCAATAGAAGCACCTGGACAGTGGTCTGCAGGGCTAGAAGAGTTACAGGTGCCTCAACACCATTGAGGGCAGACTTGGATAGAATGGTGCTCCAGATGGCGCAGGTAGAATGGAATAGTACTGTCAAGGCGACTCTTGTTCTGGAGGCGGGCGGCTTCTCGTTGACAAGTTGAGCGGCTGACATTGCGTGGTTTGATCCAAGGCGTGAAGATGAATGTTGGAATAAGTGACAAAATAAAAGATTAGACAGGATAGGACAGGACAAGACAAGACAAGACAAGACAAGACGGATATGGAAATGAAACGAATGAGTGAGTGAGTGAGTGAGTGAGTGAGTGTGGTATAGGTAAAGAAAATAGGACAAAAGATCAAGACAAAATAACAAACAGAATCGACGAAAGCGAAAGTGTTTTTGATGTTGTTTTCTCCAAGAACAAGGGACAGGCAGGACCACCGAAGGAGCACCTAAATTCTATCATTTCCTGCTATGGAGTGCCTTCCCCTTTTCGGGCGGCACATTCATTAGGGAAGGCGTAATACTGGGTACGCTTCTCTCACCCCACTGTTTCAATCATCCAAGGTTCCCTTCCAAGCCATGTTAGTTTGTAGCAACCTGACCAGGATTCCTGTACCTGTGGGGCCCCCTTACATTACTTCAGGCCTATCTACGTTGCAAGTTCATCCGCTCCCCTTGTACGCGTGGCTTGCTCCTACACTCTGAGTTTCTGGTCTCCTACCACGGGGTGAATCTATCTTTTTCTCTCGAATCGAACCTCGTGGTGCACGGTACATGCGGAGCCATGCCACCACATACTTGGGGAGGTAGTAAGGGGCTGCACTGATCCCTTCCCGAAAGGTGTCATTCTTTCCGCAACAATCATGGAATGGTCAAGTTTGTTAAAGATCCCTTGCAGTGAGTAAACTGGCGGGCGAAATCCCCTGACTCTTACACAGTGCCAAAGTATTTAGGTGAGGTAATTAAACTATTTCTCCGGCAAACTGGCACTGACCCTCCTTGATAGAAAGTTTCCCAACAGAACACGCAAAAGTCGGAACTTTTGCTACTTTTGCTGCTTCTTCTTCTTATAGTCTTTGAGATAAGGTAGACAACCTCGTAACCGGGCCTTGACTTAATGTTTTCGCTTTCTTCTTCTTCTTATTACTAGCTTGCGATGCGAGTAGTCGTCAGTCGTTTCGGTCGCGTCACGCTAGTCGTGGTCGCTGTTCTCTTCCTCATCACTCTTTTATCCTTCGCCCAACCCTCGTCCTTCGCAGACACGATCCCAAAGACAAAGGAGCTCTGGCATTCGACTGTTCACAAGGCCAACAGCGAGAATGCCACCGTGCCCGAGCATGGCGTATCATACGACCTGACCACCCCACCCTCATATGGGTGCGAGAGCCTCGTCAACGACCTGCAGCAACGACTGATCCGCGCCTATACCCAACGATTCAAGGGCATTCGATATGCCAACATCTGGGGATATCTCGAAACCGAGAACAAGGGCGATGCCGCCATCTGGTCCGCCCAGCAGATGCTCCTCAGCATACTCGGCATCGAGACCATGGAAGCCTGCCGGTATGACTTGTGCACCCTCATTCTCCGAATACCGGACTCGTTTTTTGTCGCCCAACGGCATATGCTGACCTGGCCTTGTCTTACAGCTTCCTCCACAAGGGTTGCGATGTCAACAAATTTACTAGGAAGCTCGACGAGCACCGCCCTCACTCAGCCATCATCATGGCCGGTGGTGGCAACTTTAACGACTACTACTGGGAGGACCAGCCGTCACGGATGAAGATGATCGAGACCTTTACCAACACTTCTGTGCGAGCGTTTCCCCAGAGTATCTTCATGAACAACCCGGAACGCATCGCGAAGACCAAGACGGCCTTTGGAAAGCACCACGATCTACAGCTCGCTGCACGAGACCAGCCCAGCTTTGACTGGATCAATGAAACCTTCGGAGCAGTAGACGGAATCGATACCGATCTTGTACCGGATATTGCCTTCATGTGGGGGAACAGATCTGATTTCCGATACAACACCAAGAAGACGTGAGTTGGTCGAAGCGCACGGTGATGAATCCACAATACTAACTACACATGAAGCCACGACATTGTCATTCTCGCCCGCAAAGACGCCGAGATCTCGGCAGGCAACTCGTCATATGTCCCCTGGGGCGAGGGTCTAATCGCCTTTGGTGGCAAGCTCGGCAACCTTACATACAACAAGGTCGACTGGAAGTTCACCGACACTCCAGGCATCAACGACGTCGGTGAGAAGGAGAGAGGCAAGAACCAGCGTGCTTGGGCCAAGTCGGTGGCCGGATTCGAGCTTCTGGCATCTGGCAAATTCGTCATCACCGACCGTCTCCACGGCCATATCATGTCGACAGTCATCGGCGTGCCTCATGTCCTCATGGACAGCAAACTAGGCAAGAATCTCAACTTCCACAACACCTGGACACGCGACTGCGACTGTACCAGAATAGCATCCGACATGCCCCAAGCATTCTCAGTGGCGCGTAAGTTCTTTGAGAAGGAGAGGGGACTGAATAAGGGCTGGGGGATAATGGGCTGAAGAAGTGATTCGCTCACCTGGCTGGGTTGGGTTCAATGGCGTTTATTTTGTTTCGGATGAGGGGCTTTTTTGTTTTTTTTTAGCCAAAACAAACAAACAACAAATGGCTTGTATTTTTACGTGTTCAAATTGATAGAGTTAGGGAGTAATCAAGGCATAGAACATAAAAAGGCAAGACAGCAATACCCCACAATATTCCACAAGTTACATTTGTTTCTAGTGTAGCCTTGCTGTAGACGTCAAGATGCCTTCAACAAGTCCACCATCGACAAAGTGATCCTGAAACGACGGCATGTCTATTCTCTCGGATAGATCCGATATTCCAACCGGGCATTAAGAAAAGCCTTTGTAATTTACTAGAATTTCTACAAGGAATTCTGGGGATGTGGTCAACGGTTCTCACAGACACATAAACATGACTTCGGTCCTAAATTCCTCTTCCAATATCGGTCCTTCTCTCTCCACGCGCTTTTCCCATTGCCGCCCCCACCCACTCTCCCGCCCATCAACAGGGATTTAAGAAAAACCTTTGGTGATATCCACAATCAGGAGGTAAAAACAGCCACGGGCCTGCTACAACTAAAAAAAAAAGTTGTATGTAGACGGCCTCACCATTCTTCCGAGCTCTTGGGGATCTTCACATGCATCCGCACTGGTCAAATCTCGTTAACTCTCTGATGATCATTCTGCTACAGACGACTCAATCTTGAGCCCGCCGAATATTCA
>JABFEV010000603.1:0-10620 GCA_013618395.1 Fusarium domesticum | reverse complement strand
CCCCCCGCCTAGCCCAAAACCAACGTTTGTCGGGATGAGAACCGACCCTGCGGCCGCGGGAACGGCGCCTCGCACAGCAAGCATGAAGATGGGGACATAGAAGAGAAGAATCCAGCCTTCTCTAGTAAACTGTCAACTTACAAGCAGTACTGCTCCGAGGTAATCTATACTTGCAAGCTTCTGCCCAACCGATTTCTTCTCGTCATGTCCCTGTGTCGCGCTGGGAATGCTCAGATACAAGCTCACTCCAGCAGCAAAGGCAAACGGGGCCTGGCAAGAACGAGAGACCGCGGAGGGAAAATGGTGGCCATGCGGCCTGTGACAGGGGGCTCCATTGACGCGTTGAAATGTCATGTATTATCATGACTAGCGATGAATTATTTCCCGTCATTGTGAACTACTGTGCACCTACCCGTTAGGTAGGTCATGATGATTGGTGACGCAAAATTCGGTAGGAGGACCGGAGATTTGTCGGAGCCGAGATGGACGGATTGACGGATCCGAAAAAGGCT
The DNA here is from genome assembly GCA_013618395.1 of Fusarium domesticum. Lineage (NCBI taxonomy): Eukaryota > Fungi > Ascomycota > Sordariomycetes > Hypocreales > Nectriaceae > Fusarium > Fusarium domesticum. The sequence continues at coordinate 10,108 of JABFEV010000603.1, read as the reverse complement.
GGGTAAAAGATGCTTAGATAATTGCTGGGATGTTGCTTACGAGATGATGGACGGTTAACAACTATGAGATACAATTCGCTAACTTCGTCATGATTTACAAATACTACTAATACGTGGTATTGGAGCGTGTAACTAGTTGTAAGCGAGGTTGTAAAATGCCACTTGTTGGATGAGGTGTTTTTTTTTTCTCTCCCCTCCTACAGAAGAGAAGAAACCAGGATAAAATGAGGGCGGCTGCCGCGATAGACGAGCTGGTAATCAATGTCACGAGGGGAAGAGGAGGAAGAAAAAGAAGAAGAGAGGGTCCAGTAGGAACAGACCTCGTTAGCGATAATGGCGGGGCATTGTATGCATGGCGTGCGTGGTACAGGCTGCAGGCGTCGAGACGGATTGGGTGTTTGAATCCTCACTTTTTTCTCTTTCTTCTTCCTTTTTCTTCTTGCGGTGAGACATGGTTCAAATTAACGTGAAAGTCTGGAAAAGGTAGAACGACTGGAATATTCATGTTTGGAAAGAAGTACGTTGGAGAGAAAAGCTTGGTTGAAAGCTAATTCTTGGAGGAACGGTTGAATGACGTCGACTGTCAGTGATGAAAGACTGACTTACTTTCACTGGCCGAGGAGGTACTTGGACGTTTGGTACTTTTCAGTACTTACACTACTAGCTAGTATCTACGAAGAGTCTATCCCCATTGAATCACATCACAACGAGGATGGAAGCATAATCACACCATCCAAGAGCAGCGCCTTTACCAGCTCTTTGTTAAAGATATCCTGCATTGTCAGGACACACAATTAAAGACACGAGAGGCAACTGGCATACCGGTACTCGAACCCGTAAAAATAGGCACCGAGATTTAATCTGACCAATTAGAGAAGGTCACCAGGTTTCTTTGAACTCGTTGTCAATGTAAGCTTCTCATGGTTGGGGGATCCCCACAAAATGAAATTAGATCCTCTTCAACTTGGCAACAGATTCTGATAGTAGAACCAATAGAGAATAGACAGCATAGAGGGGGAGGTTGCTGAATTGCCGATGATGATGAATGTGCCAGCTAGAGATGGATGTGATCAGCTACAACTATGAAGAATTCGAAGATGAATATTGATCAGCTACCAACTCTGGGAGACATTGAATGTCAATAGTTCAGCCTCTAACCTCTTTTCTTCGTATTCATCTATTGACAGACATTGTGAATAACCTCTAGCGGAACTATAGAAGTAGGTAGCTGTTCCGAATTCCATTCCTCGTTACTTAGCCCTAACTAAACTTTGGTACAAAGTTAAAAACTAGCGGACCAAATGGTTGGGGCACCCAAGACCTTGGAATTGAAGAAGAGACGAAAGAATAGTTAGGCAGGCAATGCAAGATAAAAACTAGAGCAAATCAATTGTTGATCCTTCGGTTCAAACGCGTCTGTTTACCCTTAATTGTTGATCCTTCTTCTTTCATCCCAATCACCCCTCTTTCTTTCTCTTTCCCTCTTTCCCTCTTTCCCTCCCTCCTCCTCTCCTCTCTCATTCGCCTATTGATGTTCAAAATGTTGAGTTGTCGGTGGCTGAAATGACGTGACTAGAGAAAAGCCCTCTATTTGCAACCCCGTTTTAAGCTAAACCCACTAGGTCTACAATTCAAATCTAACCCCGAACTCTATGGAGACCTGAAAACCGGAAAACCGGAAAACCCACCGTTTGTGCCTTTTCTCTCTTCGCTCCCTCCTTTTGCTTTACCTTCTCCATGATAGGCTTATCCTCTTTGAATATAAAATAAAGAATAAAAGGGAGACAGGTTGATCTTACTGCGTTCAGGACCTTACCCCCTTAGCTGAATTCGCTGACCGGGACAACCTCGTTTTTATCTTTGGGGCAGTGACATTCTGCTTCGTGACTGCCAAGTCTCCTCCCCCTCCCCCGGTCTCCGTCGACCCTTCCTTCCGCCGCGGCGCCACTTTCACAATACTGGGAAAGCTAAGGCGCTCTTAACAGCAGCCACGACCCCAGCTAAGCCAGCCCACCAAATCCCACCCTTTCCTTCCTTCTTGGTCAACCAGTTGGTGGCATCTTTGAACCTTGTCTGCGCTGCAAAAAAAAAAAAAAAAAAACCTCGACTCTGCATCACCAACTCAACGGCGCTCTTCCCGTCACATAATCTCTCCTCTCACACACACGGTGGTATTAACTTACCTACCTTCTGGAGATCAATCCTCATGAGTCAGTAATTCTCATTCCGAATCGCTTCAATACCAGATCACAGAGACACCATTGTCGAACTCGTATACCTCGATCCTCCCCCCCAATGGAGATGGCGCGGTCCGGAATTGCTTTCGCCTCAAGCTTCACGGGCTTCCTCTTCTCCCGCATTTAAGACAACTCCCAATTACAACATTCGCGACCTGTATTCGCAGTCGGAATCGATCCTTACATCCACATGTCTCATCCGCGACTCCCGACATGTCTGACTCGGCTTCCTCCACCGACGATGGAGATATTCCCGATCGTGGACCGGTCGTCTTTGCCGTCACCACCGCTACTCTTGTTCTCGGCACCGTCTTTGTCGCTGCCCGGATGGTTGCTAGGACTTGGATCGTTCGAAAAATCACATGGGATGACTATGTTATGCTGCTCGCCTGGCTCTTGGCCTTTTTCCTCTCTTTCACCATCTGCCTTGGCGTTCACAATGGCCTCGGCAGACATGACGAAAACATAGATGATGCCGATCAAACCGTCCTCCGACGATGCGAATATGTCTTCTCGATCCTCTACAACCCGGCCCTGATGGCTGCAAAAACATCCATCCTCATATTCTACCTGCGCCTCGCCAAAAACACTCAGAGGGTCCTCCGTTTCGCCTCTTGGCTTACCCTGGCCATCGTCAACATTGCCGGCGTCATACTTACCTTTATGAACATCTTTCAGTGCCAGCCGATACAAGCTGCCTGGGACCCGACCTGGGACGACAACGCACAATGTATTCCTCTGCTCACCGAATTCATCTGCTCCTCGCCCGTCAACATAGTAACCGATCTTGCCATCCTCGCCCTGCCGATTCCTGTTTTGACAGGCATGCGATTGCCCTCGCGTCAAAAGACCATCCTCGTCCTGACCTTTACCGTCGGAATATTCGTCACCGTTGTTGATGTCGTGAGGATCTACTACCTCCAACAGGCCATCACCGAAGTTACCACAGGACCTGTTGGGGATCCCCAGTCAAGATTCGGCGGACAGACTGATTTTGCATGGAACGCGTCCCATTCACTCATGTGGAGTGCTGTCGAGGTCAACGTTGGAATGACCTGTGCCTGCGTACCCACGCTTAAGCCTCTTGTCCTCAAGCTTCTCCCCTCCATGCTCTACGACCCCGATGGAACCAGGAACACTGCTTCCAAACCCGAAGACTCAGACACGCCCTCAACTGGCCACCGTGCCAGCATTCAACCGCCGGCTCCTGTTGCCCTGACCGGCACAGAGCCTATTAGTTCCGATGCCCCGATGAGCGCCATGGAGTTCTTGACGACACCAGCGTTGATGGAACCGGCTACAAATGCACCCCAGCCCGGAAGCATGCAGGAGCAAACTCAATCGACAACCTTGACTTCCTCTACCGGCACTGCAGAAAATGGCGTTTATTTTGGCTTTGTCAACATGAAGAGGCCGAAAAGTATGCTCAAGTGCGACAAGCGGGAGTCTCTAAAGTATTGCACCTTCGTCAGTATCCTTTTCCTCCTATGGGGCATCTCGTACGGTTTGCTCAATACACTCAACAATGTCGTGGCGGCTGTCAACAACAGATCTACGGCCGAAACCCTGGGCATGACGAGCATATACTTTGGCGGTGGCTATCTCCTTGGACCTCTTCTGGTCGGCGAGTGGATTTTACGACGAGACGAGCACAACCGATCCAAACGACACAGGAAACGAGGTCATGACAGCGTGGGTGGCTTCAAGGTTACTTTCATTGTTGGTCTCTGCTTTTATGGAGTCGGGACTATCATTTTCTGGCCTTCTGCCGTGACTAAGTCGTATGGAGGGTTCATGCTTAGCAGCTTTGTTGTTGGCTTTGGTCTCTCCGTCCTCGAGGTCGGTGCTAATGCCTTTCTGGTCCTGTGCGGCCCTCCAGAGTATGGCGAGACCCGTCTGCTCATGGCGCAAGGCGTTCAGGGTATAGGTAGTGTCCTTAGTGGCCTCCTCGCGCAAAAGGTCTTCTTCAAGGGCATTGCTGCTGCTGATCATGACGATGATGATGAAGACACCTCGAGTATGTCCCTCATCAACGTCCAGTGGACTTACCTCGGCATCACCCTGCTCTGCGTCGCCCTCGCCCTCTTCTTCTACTACATGCCTCTTCCCGAGGTCAGCGATCATGAGCTCGAACAGTCGACAAAGCATCTACCCATGGATCCTCGGAAGAAGACAGGTGGCCTGCAGCTTAGAACCTGGAGCCTGATCCTCGCCATCATCTCTCAATATTCCTACGTCGCCGCGCAAGAGTGTAACAGCATCTTTTTCAGGAGTCTCATGATCTCTATACTCCCATCCAGACCCCAGACAGGCGAGGCAGCGGCCAGCGGCGCGAGCGATCCTGTCAACCCCGACAAACCTCACGGCATCGCCATCTCTATTCCCGACTACCTACTCATCGCCCATACCGCCTTTGCCGTCTCCCGCTTCCTGGCAGCAGGCCTCACATATCTCTCCATTTTCCATCGCCGACTTCCCCAACCTCGCACCATCCTCACCATCTGCATCGCCTTCTGTTTTGTCTTCGCCCTCCTTCCTGTCGTCGTTGACCCATCTGATCCTAACCTGATGGTCATACCCATCATCCTCTTCTTCTTCTTCGAAGGTCCCATCTGGCCCTTGATCTTCGCCATCGGCCTCCGAGGTCAGGGCCGTCGCACGAAACGCGCTGCTGCCTTCATCACCATGGGCGCCTCGGGCCCTGCCTTCTTCCCCTTCGTCATGTACGGCATCATCAAGCACGGCGGCACTGTCAAAGTCGCCTTTATCGTCGTGCTTGCCCTACACGCAGTCACGCTAGCCTACCCCATCTTTCTCGAGTCCGTCAAGGACGCCAAGCAGCTCGTTGATCCATGCCCAGCCGTGCGCGACGCCCTGCGAAGACAGGACGAGGAGTGTCCGTCCCCTTTCGGGACCATGACCCCGGCCAGAACCCGCAAGCACGTCACCATCAAGGAAAAGTCATCGGGCTTCCTCGACAAGGTGTCAAAGGGTCTCGGCGCCAAGCTACTACCACGAAGACGATCCTCGCAGCCTTCAATACAGCAGTGCGAGGACAACCGTGACGAATCACATCAGAATTGATGGTTTATAAACTGTTTTTCTTTTTTTTCTATTTCAAATTTCGCACTACTTACCTGCATAGCCTATTCCTTTGGATACATGTATATTCATAAAAGACATATTGGAAATGAGAGGGATCATTGATGAGGGATGAACTTTCGGATGCTACATATACCCACCTTTCATCTCTTATAGAGTGGGAGAAAGGGTAATCTGGTACATACTATATTATACTTGGTCACACCTTATTTTAGCTGGATACTCTAATGAATTTCAAACGCCTTGTGGCAGATACAAGTCCTATTTCTCTCGATGCTAAAAGTTTAAGACACGGCGCTTTACACTTGATCCCTTAATACGCCAAGTTAGATACAAGTGCAATTGAAAAGCAGTAAGGCAGATATTCACCATTGCCGCAGCATGACCGGATATCGGGATTACTCAAAAGCATGCCGACTCGATTGTGTGGCATCAAGTCTCTATATGCATCCTTTGCACCACATTTACTATCCAATCACATGACATTCCGGGCGAATGGTTTAGTGGTATAATACTCCCTTAGCATGGTTGCTCCTCTTGCGTCACGATTTGGGAGTGGTCCAGGGTTCGATTCCCTGTTCGTCCAAGAAAGGTGGTTCAATGCCACTGTTATACCTTCTTTTTGCCTCCCATGTTTTTGTGTGCTGGTGTTGATGCGATATCACTTGGATTGACTATGTATGCATGCATAGGATTGGGATGAAAGCAGGATGGAATTGGGATAGAACTGAAACATCGAGAGTCGGCAATAATCAGAGACCAAGGCACCCTAGCTAGCAACAAACGAATAAAATGCCTATACCATTGTCCAGGACGCCATTATAACTTTGTCAAACAAGAGCAACCCCCGACCTATTACCTTCACCACCCAAACTGTTCACAATGCAACTCTACGCCCGGCCCGTCAGCCCGGATGCACTCGGCCGTCGCGTTCCGTACCGCCGTAACGAGCGTCTTGGGACCACAGCCCATGACCAGTACACGCTTTCCTGGCGACATGTCCTCGACGGCACCACGAATGAGCGAGTCAACATTGGGTCGACCAAACAGGACTAGAGTCTCGTCGCCCGTTTCGGACTCGATGGTAGGTGAAGCAGTTGTTTCGACTGGCGAAGAGAATCCCTCCTTTTCCATGTCGAGCAAGCGGTTTGGGATGATGAGACGCGGAAGAGAGTCCTTCTCCGGGTCGGATGAGATGAATGTGCCAGGTGATGAAGGTTCAGGGGAGTCGGGTGGGTTGGAATGAAGTGTTTCTTCTTGCGAGGCTCGTGTTACAAAGACTCGGGTGGAGAAACGGGAAGCGCCCTGTAGTGTCTTGAGATGGTCCGAGAACCATGTGATATAGGCTATTTTGTATAATTAGCATAGTGTCTTACTCATATTTCCAGTTGGCTGGCACCTACACTGATCCCTCACCATCCAGATAAACACAACTTCCTTGACCTCGTCCCCGCGCAACTTCTTGAGCATATCGAGCGCAGCACCAATGGTGAAACTCGCTCCACTGCCTCCCGCGACGAGGACGATCTTGTCATACTCAGCGGGGTTGGGGAAGGTGCCATAAGGTCCCTCGATCGAGGCCTTGAGCAAACATCCAGGTTTCTGCGAAGCGTACTTGTGTAGCGTTCGGGTGAAGCCATCATGGGCTGAAACGACAAACTCAATGGGATCAATGGCCGCAATGGTGAAAGGATGAGTCTCAAAGGCGCGAATGGCGGGAATCCAAAGGAAGCCGTGCTTGCCCGAGGCGGCTCCCAGTGGTGGCTTTGTAAGTATCACTCGAGTACCGCCGTTGGGAAGTGGGAAAAGCCGAACGGCGTTGTTGTTGCTGTATATGGCGAGCCTAGCGAGACGGATAAGACGATCGATGCACCAAATACCAGCAGCAACGCACGTAATAAAGATGATCTTCGTTGCCGGTTCAGGCTGATGCAGGCCAGTCATGATAATGGCCACAATCCAGAACACGACATGGAGATAGTAGAATAGCTCATACCACCATGAGCGAACGAAGGCACCGGTGAAACCGAGAACCAGGAAGGATGCGGCGGCTACGATGCCGAATATCTCTTTTTTCTCCGTGAGGCGGGAGCCCATCCCCTGGCCAGCAAACAGCGTAGCATAGGCACAAGAATGGACGACGACAAATATGATGGTGACGTAGCCTGCCAGGCGGTGGAAGATGTTCAAACGCTCATATGACGACGCAGTCAGGATAGCCAGGGGGGTGTTCTTTAGAGATAGAAACACAACGATGACGACGTTGGCAACGGCCATCCTAGACATGTAGGTGAGTAAAAGAGGATATAATTGAGACGGGGCACAAGATGCGCGGTACTAACCATCCTGTTCGCGAAGATACATTTGAGTGGAAAGACATGTTGGTGTTGTCATGGTTGGTAAAGGTGACGAGGAGATTGATTGTCAGATAGGCAACAATGACAAGAAGATGGGCTGCTGAGGGTAGACCGGGTATCTTGCGAAGACAGGCAGATCTGATGTTCCTGCAAATTACACGTCAGCTTGGTTCGGAGATTTTCCTAGCGGACAAGTGGATTGCAAACCTCGAAATTGAGACAAGGGCACTGGGTTTCTTGCTACAAGTCTTTGCCTCGGATCCAATCCTTCGAAGGAGGTGAAACGTGGTCAAGATGCAGAAGAAGCCTACTATTGCGCCTGCAAAGACGGCCATCGACTCATGGTTCATCTGCTTGCGGCGAGCGAGCTTGATGAGAAGTGCAGGATCTGCATGGGCCGAGCCGCCTGCCATGATGTTTGATAGGTGAAGAATGAGTTCGTGTTTTGGGGTAGACAAGGTCGTACTGTTGTTGATTATAGAAGACGAGGCAAATGAAGGTTTCGGAAGGGAGGGGACACGGAGGTTTTTGATGTAGTTTCTGCGGAAGCGTGAAGCTGTGACTCGTTCACCGGAGGACAAGAAACAACGAGTGCAAGACGCTTGTGAGTGAATGTAGCAGAGAATCAGAGTGGCAGGTAGTACGGTGATCAGTGCTGGTAATGCAAGGAGAGGTGCGGGAGAGTGCCAGGAAGTGTCAGGGCTCAAGGCCAGTCGGACCCTTCATATATTGTGTCCCCCCTCGTTTCCAAAAGATAGCAAAGAAGAACTTGTAAGAGTATCACACCTCCTCGAGCTCTGCCCTCCAAATCAGGATGACACCCCGCTTGGCCATTAACAGTTCCCGGCTCCACAACCATCACGACGGCCTATGTGAAAGAGAAGGGGTGGAGAGGTTGTGAAAGCAACCTCTTTGTTCAGTGCTGTTGATGTTGTATTACACCTTGTAACTGCAACAGAGCGCGGAGGATCTTGTTGGTATGGGGACTTTCTCATAGATGGCCCAATGAGATGTATGGTCGGCGATAATAAATGCTCGGCAGCGAACATGATTCATGGAGTGAGAGCGAACGCCGACATGTTCAGTTGAGAGTGTGAATGGGAGGCATACCGCATGACATGAGATGTTGGCTACAGATCAAACCATGCTAGAAAGTCAGGAAGAAGATGTTCCGGTGTTCGAGATAAACAAGATTCCAGCTAGATGCCCATCTTACTCGCTCGAACTTGGGAGTGCACCTTGAGGCTCAAGCTGAGACAGATCCCTTGGCCCAAGCCTTGCCGTACTCTAAGACGAGACAACACCGACGAGAACTGACGGCTAACAAGCGAGAGACATGAGCGAAAGGCGAGCAACACGGCCAAGAGAGGTTCCAAATCGGCCTTCAGAGGTCTTGTCCATGGTACCTCGGAGAAGAGACTCTCAGAGAAAGAATTTCTGCGGCGCAAGTAGATAGTTCGATAGCCATTAGTGGGTGTTATAAGGGTTGTCAACGTCGTTGGGCCGCCATTGAAATTTAGCCTATTGTTGCTCTTTGCTGAATGGTTACATCAAAGTGCTAGAAGGAATAGTTGTCTGTCCCATGGCAGCTCCGTGGCAGCTCCCTGAGGCATAGACCACCATTGTCTCAGAAACCAGAAAGCTTTTCCAGTGACAGGCTGGCACTGTGCAACATGAGTTTATCCTGCAGTGTTAACCTGCCTTACACATCACATGTCTAGATTGGGGGTCGATCCAGACCCATATCCGGCGAAATATGTGCTCTTGGTATGGTTCTTGGGCAATGCTTCATGTATCAAATGGTAGTGGAGATCACTGGGTAGGATATTGAGCGTGGTATCGTGACATGATTGTGAGCGACTGCGGATGTTGTCGATCCGCAATGAAAACGGACACGGCGAAAGGGGCGTACTGAGAGTGATCCAACAGTCACATTGAATATGCGAATGTGTGATTCCTTTACTTCCATCGCTTTCGTGGCCAATCATCGAGTTGTGAAACACTTTACTTCGATCCAGAGATCTGTTGTGTTCCGCAAATGCGTCTCTATAGAACTCGGGACGGGAGCTAGGACTGAGACGACTGGCTTTGTGAAGCTGACGAGATCTGTCAAGCCGTCAAAGTGGTTCCGCGACATTACGTTTGACGATCCGACGTTGGAGACGCCGGTTAGACTGAGAGGGCCGATTTTGGAGGCTGTTTCCAAATTCCGAAGGTTGACACATCGGCCCTGACTGTGTCAGAAACGCCATCGTTTCATGGCTGCAAGGATCCGAAGGCAAGACAGCCATTTCAAAGAGTTGGCTGGTGAGGGATATCTGCCACTTCTATTCCCGCGCCGAAATGTCCATGGCACTGCTGTTTGCGACTCGAGTTGCACAACACCCGCGGATGCAACGGTTGGAATCTCGG